>PVKN010014478.1:0-17500 GCA_004027915.1 Capromys pilorides | reverse complement strand
TTTTTGGAGGAGAGGCGAGGATGAGCTATAAGTATGAAGAATAGCAGGATTTATATTCATTTTATTTTTAAAAGTCATTACAAGTAGTTTGAGAACATGAACTAACCATATTCCAAGTGTTATCAAAGAGAAGGTGATTCATTATCAGAGGACTCACCCCTGCTTAATTTTACTTAGCTAAGTATGAAAGAAGAACATTTGCTTTGTTTTGACAGGCTACAAAGCTGGATTATAAAATTCTTACTTAAAACACATTAGGACAAATAACTAAAAACACAAGCTTTAAAAGTTAGATCTCATTATTATTGCCATTGATGAATTATACTTTAGGGTAAATTTCATGACGATCCTAGGATTTGAGTAAAATATGTTACTAAAAAGGAAAGATTGTGTCATATCAGTATATCAGGTTTTTAAGATTTTAGTCTGTGATTCAATCCCTACCAGAGTTCCTGCATATCTTAAGACCGAAATTTCAATTTGTTGATCTTTTTCCTGTTGGAAATTCTAATAAATACAAAAAGAAACACAATTTGGGTGTATTCAGCAGGGAACTTGGATCATCCATGAAATAGATAGCCAGACAATTAACAAAGAAGGACTCAGAAAGAGTTTCTCTTTTTAGCCAGGCGTGGTGGCGCACACCTACAATCCCAGCACTTAGGAGGCTGAGGCAAAAGGATCAGCGTGAGTTAGAGACCAGCCTGGGTTACAAAAGTGAGCAAGGCCAGCCTGAACTGCATAGCGAGACCCTGTCTCAAAAAAACCAAAAAAAAAAAAAAAAAAAAAAAAAATTCTCTTTTAAATAATTGTCTGCTAGCCCTGCCCCAGTGCCATACAATTTGCTTGTATAGGCTTAGGTTCCATATGTTGGAAGTTGGTCTTCTGTCTGGTGGTGCCATTCCTGACATTCATGTGAATGTATTTTCAGCATACGGACATGTCATCAGTTCTATAAAGTCCATTTTCTGTGAGCAAATGATTGTATTCAGACCTACACAAATTAAACTCTTACGAAATACTTAGTGGGCCCTAGCTGGGCATGGTGGTACACACCTATAATCCCAGCCCTTGGGAAGCTGGGAGGCTGAGGCAGGAGGTTCCGTGCGAGTTTGAGATCAGCCTGGGCTTCAAAAGTGAGCTCAAGGCCAGCCTGAACTGCATAGCAAGACCCTGTCTCAAAAAGACAAAAAACAAAACAAAATAACAAACAAACAAAAAAAACCAGTAGACCCTATCTCAGATTTCTACCCATTGAGGTGGTGGTGAAATGCATCCACTACTTAATGTCATCAGTTTTCTTATTTATGTGTAAATTAAATGGTTATCTCCAGATGCCTCGCAGAGCTCCCTGAAGATTGTGAGAGTGGTGATAATAATGTGCCAAAGTCTATGGATGACAGTGTTAAAATGGCGGTGATAGGAAACCTCTAGCACTGCTGCACTGCCGGGACTCCCGGGAACTAGACCTGCTGCCTAGTTTGTGCTTATGTTAACCATCCTGGTAACTTATATTTCCTTTTTGTGTCTCCATTTCACTTAATGATTTTCTATGTATTGTTGCAGACATCTCAACAGTGAGCATGCGCTGGACGATAGAAGTACAGCCCAATGTAGAGTACAAATGCAGGTTGTACAGCAGTTAGAGCTCCAGGTAAAGCCATATTTATTTTTAATATTGCCTCAGTCTTCCTCAACTTCCACCATTTCTGTAGTGTCCTGTAATGAGTTCCTGTGTACTCATTCTTGAATGGAAAGTCAAAAGCCTGTTGTTGTCCTTCTTAATGCTTAATTTTTACTTTTTTGGGGTCAGTTCGGCTTCCGTCCTGTCTTTGAATCTGATGCACGGACGTCTGTGGAAGTCACAGCAATGTGTCTGCAGCTGGCGCTCCGTTACCACCTCGAGCAGTCCTGTCTTTCCCTCACTTTCCCTCCATTCTTTCTTTGCTTTTGAACTTTCTGATTATTTGTTGCTGATGCAAACCCCTGAAAGTGCTAATATTGTTGAATTGGAGCTCAGAAGATAAGCTGGGGAGAGACTGAATGAAAATGCACGTGAACGGAGCGAGGCCTAGTGCATGTGACCAATACGGGCCAGTGAGCACACACAAAACACGTTTTCCAAATCCACAATAGAAGTGATAGGAGGATTTATTCCTTGTTTTTGCATTCTCCTTTTTCTCCATCAATAAGAAAGAAATGAGAGTTCACTGCACATATCACAAATACAAAGATGTTCACATATAAGCCATAACATGTGCACAAATATACATGTATGTGTAAGTACAGATTGAAGTACAAGGAAGTCTTCTGAACTATGTTGGATAAAGTTGTGCAGATTTTGCTGGGAAGCCACTGTGGTGAGAGATGGGGAGGTTTTTAACGTGACTTCTACCTCCTGATATGGTACAACTTGTTGATGAACCATCAAATATTAACACTAATCCCATCCTTCATATAATTAATAGAAAATTAGTTTCTGAAAGTAAAAATTGGGTCAGAAATAGAGAGTATTAAAATGTACAGTTGCAAAAGCCTGACCTGGCAAACCCCATTTATGCAACCCAGTTCCAGAAGGCTTCTGAGTGCTTGATGACTCACTGCGCTGTCTCCTCTGTCTGGTGCAGTGTAGGCAAGAGGTGAGCTGGCCAGGGGAAATTAAAACAGTGTTGTACATTACACGGGGACCAGCCATAGAAAGCTTATTTTGTATGCGAGACAGCAATGCTGAGATATATGGAGAGCCGTAGGCTAAGTACAGAAGATAATTACATTTGGAATTTTACTGAGTTAAGTCATTTACAGCTTCAAATAGTTGCAGAAAAAAAAAATCAGCCCAAACACACTTAAACTTTGTGTTGAGACTTTTCAGGACAGAAAAGATTTTTTTTTAAATTAGTTATCATCTTTTATGACAAATTGTGTTTTTTAGGAGGATTTTTCTCAGAAGTCATTTTCTCGAGCTAATTAATACTTTCGGTTCACACAACAAAATACAAACTTATTAGAACAGTATTTATACAAGCAAAGTGCACATCATAAAACCTTCTGGTTTTTGCATGTCTTTGGAAGCATCTTTAAATTTAGTATATTGATAGAGAAAAAGAAATAGTAGATTTGTCCTACCCTCAAGTATGTTTAAAAGTACAATAAGGCCTTTTTAAAAACTATATTCTTCAGAATAAACCATAACTCTTACTACTTGAATTTTTATTATGGTGACTTTTGTAAAGTAACATGTTTCTGCATTTAACGATAAAAATAATGACACTGCAGTCTGAAGTAAATTATCAGAGTTACTCTGGTTTTTCCAGTGGCTTTTGAGTGTTGGGCCATTATTACTTAGTAGTAGCTAAATATGTTTTATTAATTGCTCTTAACCCTACACAAAGAGAAAGAATGGAGGATCCATCCTTAGGAAAGTGATTGTCCCCTAGCAACTTTACTTTGGTCATTTGATTGTGTGACCTAGAAGTGATACACACTGATAAGTGTATTCTTTGATCATTGCAGAATTGCATGTCATCATAGATTTCTTTCAATCTTAAGTCAAACTGAAGGCAGATTTTCAACTTGAAATAGGAAGCAGATTGTCTTGGCTGGATGTTATAGTAGAACAGTTACCTGTGATAACCATTCCAAATATCTGTTTTGCTCAAGAGTTTGTCTTAATGGAAGAAGGGGCAGGCTGATTCTGACAGGTTCCATTCCCTCACAGCTTGAAAGAGTTGCTAGGCTGATACTATAGTGCTTATCAAACTATAGAGTGCAGGCCTACCCTCACAGGCTGAAAGGTTTTGACATTTTAAATGGTTAGAGAACTCAAACCATTTAAACAAAAGAAGAGTGTTTCATGGTAGGTGAAAATTAGTTGAGATTTGATTTTCAGTGCCAGTTTTATTGGAACACAGCCACGCCCCTGCCCATTCATTTACAGTGATCTGTAGCTGCTTGTACCCTGTGACAGCAAAGTCCAGTAACTGCAGTGGAAGCCATATGGCCTGGAATACTGAACATATATATTCTTTGGCTCCCACAGAAGTTTGCTAAACAAGCCATGGTCAAGAGGGGTCGAAAAAGAAAATGATTTGGATTACATTATTAGCAGCTTATTTCTTAGGGTTCCTGGCTACCTAAACTTCAGCAGCTCTCCCCTGCATGTCTCTTCTTTCTTAGACATGGTATCTAAAACTATGTAGGCTGCTCTGTGAGCAGCTTCCTATGCTAAGTACTTGTGATCTTGGGGATCATAGGAAGTTGGTCAAATACTTATGTGTTCATCTACTTACTCATTTAGCAAAATTGACCGGGAACCTATACGTAGCAAGAAAGGACCATTCAGGCACCACCACAGAATATAGTGGTAGTGAAAACTGGTGGGGTTGCCCTCCTGTTTCTTATATTCTAGAAGAAAAAGTAGTGCAAATAATTTTTCAGCAGAAGTATCTATTCATTGCTTGATTTCAGCTCATGCCAATGGGTTCTTAAAATCTTGGCCCAGACATGGCATTGCACTCCTGTTAACCCAGAAGTTGGGGCCAAAGCAAGAGGATCTCAAGTTCCAGGCCAGCCTGGGCAACAGAGGGAGCTTAAGTCAGCCTGGACTACACACAGACCTTGTCTTAAACAAATAAAAAATATCAGAAACTTACTCAGAAGAGGGTTTCATTGCTAGAAAGGAGCCGAACAAAAACAGGATAGTCATTGAATCACATTACTCAATCAGGCAGAACGACAAAAAAAGTCAGTAATGTTTAGCATGTGAAGAACCTTGCCATGCTACAGAGCTCACAGTAGGTCTCACAAAGCTTTAGGTTTTAGACCTAGTGTCTCTGGGGACACTTGGAACAAGGTCCAGTTGTAGTCAAAACTCACTCTTTGTGGACATCCTGTTTCTCTGAGGTTTAGCACTTTCATGTTTGTACCATTACATTTGTCATTTCATGTACCTGCATCTGAAAATTTAATGTACTAAAGGATGTTGATGCCCATAGAACCTGAGAAGGTGGAGCAATCAGGCACCTGTACCAGCACAAATATTCTGAAGAAACATACGTATGCCCTGGCATCCATTTCCCAGATGCTGTCCCCAACCTTTTTCATTCACAATCCAGGAACAACCTGCCTAAAGTAAATGGTCTTAAACATGACCAGCCTGAGAACTACTTTTTCCCTAAAAAAAGATATTTCCCAGTCCAGGAAATACCTAAACCTGTACTTTACAAAATGGCCATTGATTCACTTGAAGTTGAAAAATGTTCACACCACTAAATAACACAATAACAGTTAAGCTTTGAATACTCCCCCAAAGATAATAACTGTGTTAGAGTGTGAGGATAAGTCTCCCATCACCCAAGCTTCCAGAGTCATATTTGCTTAGCTTGGGTCCTGGAGTGTGCTTCAGTGGAGGCTTCGTATGTGTAGAGTGTCATGATGAAAGGACTCAGCTGGAGACTTCAGAGGGCACAGTTGGCTTCAGAATGAGGTGGCGAATGCACTGTGTAATTCTGGGTACCTCTGCAGTCCCTTTGTATCTGAATCTTAGTAACTTCCTCTGACACAGAACAGAAGTCTCTTGTGATACCTCCATAAGGAATTAGACACAGAGAAAAAAAAACCAAAACACTGCTAGCCTTTGCGGACAATAGCTAGAGATGTTTCTCTTCCTAGAACAGTTGATATAAGACTGTATAACTCTCCTTAAATCAGATGTAAAAGCTAGTAAGACTCTAGTGGTGAGCTGTCAGGCAGGCAGACATTGAGGTGTTGGATGGTGGACTCGTAGTCCTGTCTCATCAGCACTGTGCATAGCAGCTGCCTTGTCCCTTTGTATTCATGACTAGATTCACAAAGCTGAAAGTAGAGTAGACTCAATAATGAAAAGCAAGATACATGTGTATTTTTGAAATTTTTGTTGGCAGGTATAAAATCACTGAGTTTTGGCTTGTTTTTTAGCAGCAGACTGCTTACCTGCAGCATCAGGAAGCAGGGCCTTTTCCTGGTCTCACTGAGAAGGAAGAGGGGTCAGCCATCCAATTGGTATCTTGTGTGGGCATTCCTTACTACATTTTGTTACTGTAAAGACAGCTGTCATTTCTTGGTATTTTACCAGTGAGCAAGACTAGGGTCAGCCCCCCATGTTTCTTCGGATCCTTACCCTGTAACCTCTGAGAAGTCATGTGAGATCCTTACACAGCACCATGGTCACTTTTCACCAAGACAGACACCAGAGAAACCGTTTGGTTCAGGGACATGGCCAGGGGATACATTTTAAGGTTTCATCTGTTAGCCTCCTCTGATCGATTCTTCTCACATGATGCACACATAGCTAAATTAGAATTGGAGGTGAGCAAAAGTATCCCTATACAATACGATGTTATATAGATCATGAAGTGCCTATAACTCCCACCTTATCCCCCAGTCCCCACCCCCGTCCCCAGGACAGAAGGATGCAGGCACAGCAGCCAGGAATACTTGAAAGTGTGAGGACTTCCCACCTCCCATGCTATAGCCCAGGCAGTAACAGAACACTGAGCTGCTGTGTTGGTTGGTCACCCACTGTCCATTGGCCATGGCTTCAGGGTCTAAATTTGTATTAATTCCATTCACCTGGATTCCCCCAGGTGGGGATATATTCACAGGCCTCAACTTTCAGGCTATAGATGAGATAATGAAAAATACCACAGTGCCTGGGTCCTAATTCTGTCATAGGAGAGAGGGAAGCCATCCAGTTTAGCAGACAAGAAAACATCTGCTAGAATTTATCTCAAAGTGTAGGACATTGGTGATAATGGGTACATTTTTGTTACAGCATAGATGGGTGTTAAGCTGTTCTTGTGATCATGAAACAAACATAGCAAAATTGCCATATGTCCTCCTTGGTAAGTAATACTTTTTGAATGAGAAAGTTATTTTGAAATTAATCTATTTTTCTGTATGGGTCAGAGGCATAAGTTTCAGGACAGGTTTCCTCCACCTAAAGACTTTCCTACCTACAGGCTTTTGAAATGGACTCTGAAAGGAAGAGAAATCAACTAAAGTGGACCTGCCACTGCTGGAAAGGGTGGGAGAAAGTAGTGCGTGGCCTCTATTATTAGTAGTTTGACTCCATTTAGTCACTGTTGAAGAAACACCAGTTTTCATCAAAACTTTGGATACGGTGAAGTAGCCTGTCTGTTCTCCAGCACTGTGCTGCTATGTAGGCAGGGCAGACCACTGAGCCTCCTGCCCCACTAGAGTTTTTAAGAGAGACAGGGCCTAGTGAAGAGACGTTGGCAAGGAAGCCACTTGAAAGTTTGTTCCCGCTGTGGAATGGGGGAGAGAATAGAAATAGAATACATTTTTTCATTTTAAAATTCTCATTTGTGTTCAGTGGGGTGGCCAGCATTCAGTTCCTTTGCCTGGGACTGAGGAAATTCCGAAGAGTTGGGATTTTTAGTTTAAAAGTAGAAAAGGTCCTATGTACAGTGGTGTGACTTGGCCAGGCCACTGGCTATGGGAGATAGCTGTTGAATGCCCCAGGTGATTCTTGAAAAGAGTTCACACAGTATCTCAAAAACCACTTTTTTGAGTGCCTACTATATGTCCCAGGTGCTTCACATTCCTAATCTTATCAAATCATGACTATCTCTCTTTGATTAGCTATAACCCTCCATCCTGGATTCTCAGAGTGTTTTTTTTTTTTTTTTTTTTTGAATCAGGAATGGATCTCAGGACCTTGCATTTGCCAGGCAGGCATTTGTGCCCCTGAGCTCTCTCTCTGGCCCCTCTCAGAGTCATTTTAATAAAGTAGCTTTTCAGAATCAGTCTGTCTTACATCTAATGCACATGTGTCTTATATGTTTCTTCTTGCTTTTCAAAAAGATAACACTTACACTATAATGACGTTTGCTGTCCTGGGGCCTCCTAGAATAAAAGAAATTTGTACTGCCCTGATCTGATGGACGAAGAGCTAGACTTTCGAAAGTAGCTTCAGTTGTCTGCTGGTGTTTAGCAGTAGGCCAAGCTCAAAAGGCTGCCCAGAGGTTGTAACCCATTCTCCTCCTCGCCTTACAGTTTTGTGTAAAGGCCAGTGAGGCCCTTTTGGTTCTATGCTTGCCTCCATGAGTTGCCCAGCTTGTGGGACCATTTATCCCTTTTCCTCCCTACCCACACCTGGCCCCCAGCACTCTCCTGAGCTGCCCTTGGCAGCCGGCAAGGCTTGAGCCCACTGACTTTGGAAACTCTCTGAAGTTTTCTAAATCATCAGCAGCAGGAACTGTAACCTCTAAGAAAATGTCAACAGGGAGAAAAGTGCGCAAGTTTCAATAGCTGAGGGAGACATTAATCCTAACACAAATCAATTACTGCATGGACTTTGCATGTGATTACTCTACCATTAGCAATGCTATTTGTAATCGCACCAGTGTCCTAGACACTTGCAAATATATTATCTGTAATGTATCCCCCTTTGGACCTTTCTAACCCCATTCAAGGCATTGCTCAGGACATTTTTTCACACCAGTAGCCTCACAGACCCTCTTACCACAGAGCAGAGCTCAGTTATTTCAGAGCATATTGGGGACAGCGAGGTCCTACCATCATTCTGGCCTGCTGTTGCCAGTGCTTTGTGACTGGAGCCAAGGAAAACAAGGGAGAATGTATCTAGGTGTCTTCCATGTCCTCCTTTGAAAGCTAAGACACTTATTTTTCATAATGTAAAATCCTGCCTAGCTCTGGAAGCATTAGAATTCCTAGACTATGACTGACTATTAGTGTGTGTCTGCTTTAAATGTCAAGAGAGTCTTTAATAATAACATGTGAGGAATGTTAAGATGGTGTCAGCATAATAAAAGTAGGGAAAGGCTTTGATTGGGATGAAATAAGCCGTAGGTTGCCCACCACCTCAATGTTGTAGTTGATGGTAAAGGAATCTTCAAAAGTTTTTAGTGGTGCTGAGTTTGGAAGGCATGTGAGTTATCATAGGTTAATAAAGTGAGGAAAGAACAACTGGTAAATGCTCAGTTCAGTAGAGGAATGAATTGTACTCCTCGGTGTAACTACTGCTTTGTGTAATTTTCTTGTGATCAGACCCACTTTAGAGACCAGGATAGCTGATTGTACCCCATGTAAGTAACTGAATACACTCTGTCTAAATCAGGTTAACTTGTTTGGATAATCACTGTATGTAAAACTCCCGAGGAAGCCCATAAAGTCATTGCTTTAGGCATAATCAGTGCAGTACAGAGTAATGTCTCCTCACCTTATCTTCTTTTACTTGGATACTTGATTATTATTATTATTATTTTCTTTTTTATGTATTTGGTACAGGATCTCACTGCGCAGCTCAGTCTCATAATGATCCTCCTGTTTTCAGCCTCCCCAGTGCTGGGTTTATAGGCTTGGAACATCTAGTCTGGTTGCTGGTTCAGTGAGCCTTGGGGTAGGGCCAGCACATGTGGTGCCAGGGATGAAGGCCATCCCTGTGCTTGCCTAAGCAGGCACTTAGTCCACAGAGCTATTTTGTCAGCCCTCAGACTCTGTTATTAAAAGTGCCTGCCTCAAGATCCTTCCTTTGGAGAGTTACTGAACAGATCGAAGTGAGTCTTCAGCTTAGTGGGGGTCATCATAGCACCAGAATTATCCAGATCTTCCCATTCCTAACATTAGCCCTATTAAAACCACATCCCCTGACTCCTCCCCAGTAGCCCTGCTTCAGTAGGTCCTCATGGGGTGAAGGGCCAAGACAAAGTTTGTGCTTCATAGTTACTATCCCAGGCAATCCTTACGGTCATGTCACTGTGGGAAAACATGACACAAGAAAGATCCCAATCTTTGCTCATTCTCAACGCCATGACCTGAGACACATTAATCGTGGGAGCCTCAGTTTTTCTCAGTGATAAAACATGAGCTTAGTGCCGGGGACTTGAAATAGCCACAAGCGGCCTTCAGCAGAAGGAAGGCTGGGACCATCTTTGTACGTGCTCTTAATAACCATAGCATTTTTCGTGCAAAGCTTTTCATGTATTTCTGCAGAGTTTTGTTTTTCATGAGGGAGAACTGGCCAGATTGGCCTTAAAATGCTTAGTCCTTCTGACAAACTTGTAAAATGAAGACAAACTTGTAAAGTGAAGGTGTTAAATGAGCCTAAAACCATGTTCCCTTTTCTCTGCTAAAAGAATGAGTTTAATCTCCATAGTTTCGTCCCTGACAATGTTAGATGGAACTTCTGGCCTTTGGCAGTCATCATGAGTCTGGAGCAATATGCAAGACCTCATCTTTGACAGCCTACCCAGTCTTAAAATGTAATTTGGGGACATGGCTAATAAAAGAGGGGATGACCTGTACCAGCCAAAGAAGGGAAAGTGTTTTCCTAGAGTGAAAAGAAGAAACAGTCAGAACCAAAGAGATAAATCTACAAAAAGCAGGCTTGATCTTTCCTGTGTTTTCTGTTCTGTTCACTTCTTGCAAATAGCAAATTATTTCTCTTCCCAGTTACCCCAACTGCAGACTCCATTGAATCCCTGTAATGTTAATCCACATTCTAAACATATATGCAACCAGTCTAGACTAGATTGACTATACAGCTCTTTAAAAGAGAGAGTAAATGTTTTTTTAGCATTAATGAAGCACCGGTCATTGTGTTGGGCCTAGTCTATGCCTCACTCATCTTGAGAACAAGCCTTCAGAGCTCAGAGATGATCATTCCATAATTAGAAGAACAAAGAAAGTACATAGAAGAGCTATAGCAAATATTTGGATCACCCAGCCAAAATTTGAACTCGACACAGTACAAGTACTGGGCGCACCATCTTTGTTCAGCTGTGCTTTAAGAGAACTAGCACACAGACTCTGTCGTTAAATTCAGTAAACTGTGCTCCCGCAGCCCCCAGTGTGCAGCCCATTGTCTATTCCTATTTGGCACGAACTCATCCTGTGACCTTTAGGGAAGCTTTTCTCCTTTGATATCACAACATCTTTTCAACTGAAATTTGCCAACCAAATTTTTGGTTGAACTTTGGAGTGTTTTGCTCAACCACTTTTTGTTTATTTTTCATGGGTTGTACAGTTTAAGAGGGAATATGCTTGCTGATAGAATGCACTTGTATTCTTATGTTGCAATAATGAAAGGGGCCTGGAAAAGTCACTGGGGATAGTGAGCTCATGGAGAGATGGCCTTAACAAGTAATGAAGAGTTGGGAAGCTTTCAGAAGGACCAGTGAGTATTATAGAGGCAAGAGAGCTAAGAGAAAAGGCTTTTAAAAGGTAAAAATATTTATCCTTTTGCTTTGGAGAAAATGAACCTGGATTTATTTATTTATTTATTTAATTTTTGGTGGTACTAGAATTGAACTCAGGACCTTGTGCTTGTCAGGCAAGCTATCTGCCCAGCCCTGAATGTTTCTTTCCATAACTGTTACAAAAAGAAAAACTTGTATTAGGGCTAAAATTGATTACCTAGAACTCATCCAAAAATACGTGCCAGTTTTTACCAGCCAAACAACAACAAAAATTGAATTTTTGCATCTGTATGGAGCCTTAGTCTACTAGAAAGGCAGAACTAGGGTGGCGGAGTGGATTCTCTGGGATTTTAGGGGTTGAGGATATAGCTTGGCAGCATAAGCTGAGCTAGGATCACATACAAAGATGATTCCACACAGAGATGGGTCAAATACAGAGCTGGGAATTGGGGTTTTCCTCTTACTAGACTTGGTCTCTATAACTGCTACACCAACAACATTTGCCCCAAATTAAGTCATAAATTAATCTTCAGCAGTCTCTTCAGTAAATAACAACTGTCACCCTTTAATTTGTATTGTTCAACAGGACAGGCTACTTCTTGCTATTGAAAAGAGCAGCCTGTGTGCCTTAATTTCTTCTTCTCCACGACAATTTTAAAACTAAACTCTTTAAAATAAATAAATTTAGTTTTAACTTCAAAAACTTTGAGAACACTTAACTTAAAAACAAGTAACAGTAAAAGAGTGTCGTTCACAACATTTCAATTGTTCTAATGGGGCCACTTTGGAAAACTAGATTCTTTTAGCATTCTGTGCTCAGAGAACCTTTTACTTTGGCTGTTCAATAACTTAGCAAAGAACATAAAGTGGCTCCTAATATGGTATCATTTTCATTTCCTGTTTGTTGAAAGATAAATGCTAACACTGTAAGGCTTTTTTTCTTCTTAATTTATTCCTCCCTGAACCGCAAGGGAATAAAAGGAAATAAAAAAAAAAAATCTGATGTGATATGGCTTGAGACTGAGTCATCTAGTCAGGACATGCTGAAAGCTTTTTCTCTCCTCTCTTGGTCCCTTTCTCTTTTCTCCTGTCTTGCTCCAATTCTTCAGTTCCTGTCACCTCAGGAAATAACTTTAAAAATCAAGCATGTTCAGTTTTGGATAACTTTACATCTCCAAAAATTGCTTAAAGGATTTGAGGTAAATGGTGTGACATACAATAAGTCTCTCCCTAAGACAAATGTTCTGAAATAAAACTATGGATTCCTTCATTCTTGTGTTCTCTGTCTGTCTGCCTGTATCATTAATTTAATCTGCATTTTTCTCTTAATCCCATAGTTGCTCTAGTAAATGTATCTTTATCTTTTGTGGATATATTTTTCACTTTTCTTACAAAAATCAGTGCACGTCACCTATGCCCAGCTGTCCAGAATTACCAAAATTATCATCATGTTAAGTAGTCCAAATTAAGTATAAAGACTGTACTACCCCATAAGTAGTGAATGCTTGCTATGTATATCCAATAGATATATCTGTGACATCAGAAGATAATTGTATAAAGATATGTAAATTAGTAATATCAGACTACCACGTAACATGTCCTCAAATACTGAATAAATGAATAAGCTTATTCTGTATTCATTTGAAGATAGGACCCAATCAGCCCTTGTGTCCCTATTCCTTTCTGCCAGCGTTACCTGCCACTGTTGACTGAATCTGTACTTAACCATAAAGAGTTGAAGCTAATTTTGCACAGATGTATCCATCTGTCTAGGAGTTCCTCCACAACCACAATTGATAAATTTATGAGTTTTAGCTGCCTACCTCATTTTCCTTTGGCTTCTTTGTGAATGAGGATGGTTAATAAGCATGATTCACATTTGTCTTTAGCCGTCCATGCTCCGTGTGGCTTCTTGGTGCCAGCAGGTCTAGAATATCCCAGTTAAATTCTAATGCATCTTGTGTTGAGAAACTTACAGTGCCTCCTCCAGTTACTTGGGAGTTTGGCAATGGTCCTGTAGATTTCAGAAACAAGCAATGAAAATGGTTTTGCCATGTGGTGTGATGGCATAGTTGTTTGGAATATGTCTAATGTGGAGCATGACAACAATCTTATACCTGTATTCAAAAAGATAACAAAGCCTCTTCTTCCTACTAGCTTGCAAAAGACAAAGAGCGGCTGCAAGCCATGATGACCCATCTGCATGTGAAGTCCACAGAACCCAAAGCTGCCCCTCAGCCTGTAAGTAATGCTTCACCAAGTACCAGACTTATGGTACTCATGTTACGCTTCCCCATCGCAGCATGGGGAGAACGGCCCTTGGCTTATGTCAGTGTCAGAGGCCTTCAGTTCTAATAACTGTTGCAGTGAGCTAGGCATTTGAGGAGACATAGCATGACCCATATGTGGTGCTCACCCATGAAACCTAAGGAAGCAGCTCTTCTTTGAAACAGAGTGGTGTTAAATGAAGGTTCAAAAGTACTTTGTGGGAGCCCTGTGGAAAAGGAAATCATTCTGAAATGTAGGAATGCAGAGAAGTTAACCAGACATGACAGTAGAAGAAAGAGGCATTTGGGCCCAGCAAGCTGAGAGACAGTATTGCAGGAGAAAAGGAGCAAGGAGTGGTCCTGCTGAACTGTAACAGGCAAAAGACAGAGGAAGCCCACCACTAGGACTCTGAGAGGCTGACTGATGGGAACCAGCGAGTGGTTCTAAGGCTTCGGAAGTCAAAAATTACTCTTCCAGAGTCAGGAGACCAAATGTGGCACATTGAGATTACCTTCTACTTTGAGAGAGTCTCCTGTTTCTTGCTTTGTTTCCTTCTACTTAACTTTGAAATACGCCATCCCAGCATAGCCAGTTCCTCTCAAAGCAGAATGGCATCGATACCCTCAGTGCTGCCTGAGACCTCGTGCCTTGTAGTGAGTCCATCCCGTTCGCCATTGCTGCCCTCATATGCTTCCATTTCTAAAAATCTTAGTAGCTTAAACTGATTATTCAAAATGGAGACAGTGCTTTGCTCCTTGATTTTAAGATTTGTAAAATTTAAAGGTACACTGCTTTTATTTGATTTTGCTGGGAGTCACTGTGTGAAAATTAATTGAGCGTTGACAATCTATAGTTAGTACCAGCAATTTTAATCAATATGCAATGATGCAGCATAATAGCAAAGTATTGGTTTATCTGTTTTGACTGATTTTTTTCTATAAATAAAGCAAACACACACCCATATATGTATGATTTATGGTGATAGAAATAAAACGGAGTCAGACTATTAACCCAGCAAATATGGTAGCCTGCCAAAATGCAGTTGGCAGACAAAATTAATGTCTGAAACAGAACACATTACTGAGATATAGGACATAAAATCATTAAACAGTTCGCGCATCCATTTTTACTAGGAAAGAGTCCTTAGTTTCCATGTATTTCACAGTAAATGGCTGTTAAGACTGAAGGAGTAGGCTACCATAAAGAAAGGAAGAAATAAAAGAAGGAATCGAGTCTTTCCGTATTGATGAGTCAATGAGTCAGTCGTCAGCTCTGCTTTTCTTTCCAATCCCTTTCAGGGAGGGTACATGGCGGAGCATGAATTCAGCAAACCCTGCTGGTGAGACCCTGAAATGAGTTGGCTGTGCTCTGAGCAGGCATAGTCTGTCCCAGCTGCTCTGAGTGCCTTGGCACTCTCCAGGTCTTCAGATGGCTTTAGTCAAACTATTTGCCCCAGGATGAAGGCTTTCAACCTTTACACCTAGGAGTGAGGGAGAAGATGAAATTATCTCCTGTCTTCTATGGATAAAGAACAACAGTGATAGGATCACTACTGGCTTAGGCACTGAGTAACAGACTTATTTTAGATCATTATGTGGAGGGATATCTCTGAAGAAATGGAGCAGCAGACCCCCATAGGTGCTCAGCTAGCAAGAAGTCTGGGAGTTAGTTGGCTGGGCTGTAGCACGCAACAAGAATACCATCGCCCAATGTCCGTGTGGAGCAGGGCTAAGCAACCAGTAAACAAGAAAAGCAGCTGGGGAGGAACGAACAGGGCAGGAAGGTTTGTCTTGATTAGTGTAAAAAAATGTTTTACGTTCTAGAAAATTATAACTTTGAAGGGGACCTCCTACTAAATTTATTTTTAACTGCTCTATTGAAAATTCTCTTCCCCTAGTCAACATTATCTCTTAGTAGCTCAGCACAGTATTTCTTTATTAAAAGAAATAGGCACGAATATTTTTGACTGAAAAATTAATAGCTTTTGAATTCATACACAGCAGGTTTTCTTTTGCAAAGAAGTCCAATATCGCTGCACAGCACTTCTATAACCATTTATTTAGAGTCCAAGTCAAACCTTTGACAGCTAGAGCAGCGCTACAAGCCAATATAAAGAACTCCAAGATGTAAACCAACAATAGGCCGTCTGTGTGAGGTTTGCCATTGTCAAATACATAGATTGTTTGGATTAGTTTATGTAAATGTACTGTTGTATTACCCTTTGAAAAAAAAAGATCACATTTGTGTATGAAAAGTGGTTCCCTTCACAGGCAGCATTATAAATTCCTTATCCTTTAACTTACATGTAAGAAGTAAAAATTGGTGCCTGACAAGCAGATATTGTGTGACACTCTGTTGTTGGAATGAACCTACCTTCTTTTCATTTATTGGAAAATAGAAAATTTTATTATAGATACCATCTTATAAATCAGGAATTATTAAAATATGTATAGGTGAGGCATTGGAAAATTAATTATAAAAGATAGGCATGTAATGTTTTGCATAAATTTTCGCTTCCTTGCCAAAAAGAAGGAAAAAGAGAAAGAGGAGAGAAAAAAAAGGCACGCATGAACTGCAAATGCTTAGTGCTTTCAACTTTAGAGACGCAGAGCTATCTGGTGACTGATCCTAATGTACAAAATATTTACTATAGCCTGAAATTAATTTATCCCACCCTAGCCGATACCATACCTCATGTATGTTTGCATCAATATCCTTCTAGAGTCTGACTTGAAACAAGCAGTCACTGAAATTCAAATCTAACCATAGATGGGGACTTTCATGTTATAACCTTTCCAGTAAGTTTATGAAGTTGTTTCCTTTTTCCATTTCTGTTTAAGAGGAACTTTGTGTTTATTTAAAAATTCTTAGTCACTAAGTGATAAAACACTGTGCTGTAAATGTTGCCCTTCACTAAATGCCATTTGGTTAGTAAGTGTCATTTGTTGTATCCAGTTGTGCAACTCATCCCCACTTCACTGCATCAGAGAGGCTGCCAGCGTGTTCTTGGATTGTTCCTTAGTCAGCTCCAAGATGTATTTTCTGGATCCCATTGTGGAGATCATCTTTAGAGCTAGATAGACTGAACAGTATGCTTATCTGAGGAGAGTGCCCCAGGTGCTAAGCTGAGCTTGTTGCACACAGGAGAGAAGCATGAGTCTCAGTCTTCCTGTCCCCTAAGCCTCTTCAGTAATAACCTTTCTTCTGCTGCCACCCTGTATGAAGAACCTCAGAATTAAAGCCAGGTCTCAAAATGTAGGTTATTTCAGTGGCACCTTGGTTCATGAGCTCCCAGTTTTGCCAACAGTTTGACTCACAAAGGTGTTTTGTTTTTGTTTGCAAACTGTGCATCAGGAGACAAACATCAAAGTGGTCGTCTTTCTCCACACAAACATGAGCACAGCCATCTTCTCCACAATCATGGAATAAATTAAATTCATGAACCAAAGTACCATTATAGTCTGTCAACAGTATTTATTGGGCATGTAGTATACTGAACTATGAGTTTCAGATGAGAAAAGCCTGTCCTTGCCAAGAGGTGTTTGGTGTCTTGTGAAAGAAGCTAACAAATAACTACATTTACACACTGTCAAGGCCTGGTTGTGCTGTGTGTGAGCAGAGTCAGTGAACTGGAAAGTAGGGTCAGCGAGGACTTCTTTGGAGAAGTGATGTCTCTGCTGCAAGCTAAAAGGCGAATAGGAAGACATGTAGGAGCATTGGGTGCTCATGTCTTTGTGTCTCTGAAGATGGGAGCTGGAGAGAAAAGTGGAGAATGAGAGTTGGTGTGGAGGAAGGAAAAGAACAGCCAGTGTCACCTACGTGAGAGAAGCTCTTCTTACGTTAGTATTGGTAAGGCTGAACCCTGCGTGGAAAAGAATCTGTAAATACTACAGAGCAGCTGTGAAGTTCTAGCTTTTGGTGCCTTCGCTTATGTTTAGAGGGTTCAACTTGGTACATTTTAAAAGATTCTTTCCTTTCTGATGGAAAAAGAAGACAAAGAAAAAACACAAGAA
>PVKN010014477.1:0-19170 GCA_004027915.1 Capromys pilorides | reverse complement strand
GAATATCAAATGCCTTAGACTTAACATGGAACTGGCATTTTCCATCAACCATTGATATTCTAATAAATCCCTGTAGAATGTGATAAAGAAAAAGTTACACATTTTTACACATAAATTTAGAGATCTAACCATATACAAAATTATAGCAGGTCAATCTTATGGCATTTTTCCTTGTCTCTTATCCTCTTTTATTACCCTTTTTTTTTTGTTGTTGTTGGTGTTGTTGTTTTAAAGCCAACATTTAACTGAGAGCAAGTATAGCAATAACTGAAATAACATTAGAAGCAGCACACATCTGAAAGACCGAAGAATCTCCAACAGGTCTCTGACCCTGAAGATAGCAATGTGTAATACTAAACCCATTCTTGGAATGCCTATGACTCTGGTCTTTCACATGTGTGCCGCTTCTAATGTTATTTCAATTATTGCTATTCTCTCTCTCTCTCTCTCTCTCTCTCTCTCACTCTCTCTCTCTCTACTCTTTAAATGAACTTTCCATTAATTGTTTTGAGCTAATTTAGCTGTTTGTACATAACACGAAACACTACAAGCCAAATAAATACTGTAAAAAATGTGAATATAGAGGTACATCTCAGTCTACTTCCGATCTTCTTTCACTGGTAAGAGCTGCACACCCTTTCTCTTTTCTTCACTTCTGTGTCTGTGCTAGGCCTCGATTCTTCCCCTCCTGGCTTCCCATTAGGGAAGAACGCAGACCTCTGCGAGTCACACCCTGACTTCCCATGCCTGGGCGCACCCTTGTCTGTGACTGCTTTTTGTTCATTATATAGAGGACTCTGGACCAGCTCTTCCCGGGCTGCGGTCTCTGTCTGCTACCTCTCCCTCCCCTGGATGTGAAGGACAGGTTGCTTCCTGTCCCACGTCACTAGGCCAGTTCCAGGAAACAAGAAGGCCACAGCAGTGGCACGAGTGCTCCCCTGCCGAGTGTGAGCAGGTCAAGCCTTCCCCCCTGCAGGACTTTCAGCCTTTTGTTGGCATCAGCAATAGTTTTCTCAGTGTGAATGTAGTTCCTGAGTTTTGTCTTCTAACCTAGTCTCCTTCCATAAAAAAAAAAAAAAAATCTTTCTTCAACGCAAGACACTTGAGTTGGGGCTGGGGAGATAGCTCCGTGGCACAAGTATCTGCCTGACAAGTGCAAGGTCGTGAGTTCAAACCCTGGTCCTGCCCCCCCCCCAAAAAAAAAATTGAGTTAATGACTTTAAACTCCTTTAACTACTTATTTATTTAGTACAGAGTCTCACTATGCAGCTTGGACTCCTAGTGATCCTCCTGTCTCAGCCTCCCCAGCTCTGGGATTATAGCCAAATACCACCACGCCTGGTTTCAAGGCCAGCACAGCATGTCCAGGCTTCTAGGGCCCAGCACAGCATACGGTACCAGGGATCAAACTGGGGTCCTTGCACTTGTCAGGCAGGCACTTAGACCACCAAGCTATCTCTCCAGCCCATGATTTCAAACTTAATCCCACATATTCAAGTAAAGCACAACACAGTCCGCAAAGAGGCCATGCTTTTATCACAGATATATATATCCAGAGCATAAGACACTTGAAAATGTATTCACATATGCTTTAATTTTTGTCACCTTATAATGATAAAATATTAATGTGTAACGTGGCGTCTGATGCCATCTGCCACGTTTCTTCTCGTCAGGCCCCCCGTGACTTCTCAAGTGACTTTGAGAGCCACGCTCCTGCTAGGACAGGTGACACACTCCACACGCTCTCCTCGGGGTCTGAGCTGGCACTGCTCACAGCACTGCTCAGGCGCCTCATTGGACTGATGTTTTGACCCTGAGGTTTGGAGAGGCTGAGGCAGTGGCCGTGGGTGTCACCTAGGGCTTTCGGCCCCCTTCACCTGCGTTTCTGTAGTGGTGGAGGAGCTCCGCCATGTGATAGTTAGGTTGGATTATTAAAATGGTCACGCTCTGTGCCCCTGTGGCCCTGTCGTGCCTTCGGGGCACACGTGTAACTTGCCTCCAAGCAGATGCCTCGGGCCAGAGGAATCCCAGTTTTCCTCTGGGTTTTCTCAGCCATTGTCATCGTGGTCATCATCGTCATTGTCATGAGTGCAGAGTCACCTACTGCTTGAGCTGTGTCCCTTGGGGTTCTCAGAGGATCACTTTTCTCACAGGGAGCCTCTTTTCCAGGCATCCTCTATTCCATGATGGGCATCCTGATTTAGATTCCTGGGTGTAAGCTGTGCCTGTGTGTGTGCGCGTGTGTGTGCGCGCACGTATGTGTGTGTGTGTGTGTGTGTGTGTGTGTGTGTGTGTAGTGTTTAAACCTACTCAATAAGAGCTGTGAGGAGCCTGACTTCAAGCTAGGGCACTGACTGCCTTTCAGGACCTCTAGATTGACAGCCCCACTGCGCTGTGTGACGTGGGCAGTGACACGTGGGGGCTGGCGATGGCACAGAGGCAGGGACTACCATTCTCCCCTCGCCTCACACCTTGGTGCTCCTTTGAGTCACGCAGTGTTGTTATCTCCCAGACACTCAGCTCTGCCTGCTGCACGTGCCATTTAGAAGCCAGCTGCGCTGCTTTTTTCCTGCGCTTTTTCTCAGCATCTTGACGAGCCATGGCAGGCTGTCGAGCAGGTATCAGTGGCTTCTGCTCTAACATGAATCGCAACTTCTCCCTTAGAAGGGATTTGGCTGAAGCAAAGAGACGGCTAATTTCCATCCTGTTCTCTGACGTGCTTCTGTGAAAATTATCCACAAGCCCTTGCCTGGGTGTTTGTTTTCAAGGCGGTGTCATCGGCTCCCTGCAATTTCCTGGGGCACCAAGGTTTAGCAGCACATGGGGATCGGGATCGGGAGGGATAGGGGGTGGCTGCTCAATGAGCAGCAACTCTAACCATTTCCCAGGGCAACCGTTGGTGGAACCCGGTCGCCCTTCCTATTGGGGAATCTGAGTGAATGTGATTTTAATGACAGCACAAGCCTTCCCTGTCCCCAAGCTGCAGAGCCACAGGAGGACTGCAAAAATGTTCAGTGCCTGATTGAAGAACAGCCTGCCCTGCTTGCCTTTGAGTGTGTGAGGGGGCTTTTGCACCTGACCTTGGTCACAACCAACTGAAGGTTCTAGTCTTGTACCATTTCCCTTTCCCACCAACCACCCAGTCCCTTGTAATCTGACCAGCGGTCATCACTGTACCCAAGCCACTTTCTCCGAGGCCACCATACCCAGTGTCATTCCTTCAACTTCATTCCCTCAACTGTAGCTAGGATGCTGACTCCGGAAACTCTTCCAAACCTTGGCCTCCCCCTGTGCTCCTTCTTGTCCCCCTCTTGCATCTGCGAGGGTGCTTCTCAGCTGACTTGCGGTCTCTGTCCAAGCAAGTCATACCCTCCTTGATAGCTGGCTTCTTGTTGATGGCCTCGGCCACTATCATAGGTACAAGTAGTCATCTCTACCTAGGACTGGCTCACCTAAGGTCCAAGGGGAGGACTTCGACTCCTCATTTTACACCACTGTGATGGCATCTAGCAGAGTGTAGTGGACGTGGTGGCCAGAAGTTAGGGCGTTTCCCTCTGGTGCTTTCAGCTTTCTGTGTAAAGAAAGAAGCAAAGTCACTCCTAGAGAAAGAAGGTGTCACAAGGGAGATTTTTCAGAGTCCCAGAAGCTGGAGACAGCCAGCCAACTGGGGATAGGGAGTGGCTTTAAGAGTCCCATGGAGGTTCTTGATGGCAGCTGGGTGGTGATTTCTGGTCTCCTTTGTCAACCTGGTATCTGTAAGAAGGGGAACTTTGGATCCACCCCCGGTTGAGGTCTTGCCTAGCAAGGGATAAAAAGGATGGATCTCGACTGAGCAGGAAAGGAAGTGAGGAAAGAGGGAGGGTGCGGTTGATGAGTTTAAAATGACGAGGTCAAGGAACAGCAAGGTCAGGTGCAGGTGAGGTACTGAAGAGACCCAGATGTTGGCAGAGTGCTCCGTGATGGGGGACAGATGGGAGCCGCGGCCAGAGGTTATGGCTGTCTGTGTAGTGGAGATTCTCATAAGGAGTGAGGACCCATCACGGAAGGCCAGGAATTCTGGACTCAGCCAGGTTTTGGCCAGGGCAAGAAGATCAAATGTTTTGAGAGGAGGTGGAGCCATGCCAGAGGAAATAGTGGGGAGGCTTAGGAGGGAGGAAGGGGAGCCATGGAATTTGACATAAAGAGAAAGAGACATAAAGTAGCACAGGAGAAGACAGGTGGGCCCAGGGGATGCACTTCAGGATGGGAGCGGCAGGAGGCACAGAGCAGCTGTGCAAAGCCTTGCTGGCACCCGATAGCTCCTTGATTATTAACAGTGCAAGAACGGAGTCAGCTCATGCCACTGAGAGCCTCCTGTTATCCTACTTCACTCCAAGGGAAGGCCCTCCCTACTTGTCAAACTAGCTCTTTAACTAGTTCTTTAACCTAGTGGGTCAGTGACTGTTGGTGGCCTGTCTTACATAGGTTTGGTTTGGTTTTTTTACAGTGCTGTAATTAGCAGACCTGCCTTCTATAGTAGAGTCCATCAGAGTGCTTTTAATATGTACTAGTTATTGCCTGGGACCCCCAATCAATTCTATTGTGGTCTCTCAAAAGGAAACCTCTAGACTGTATCCAAGCAGTTTTCTCTGAAGCTCTGTTAGACATTCAAGCATGTTCAGAACTTTGACTTTAGATCTTTGTAACCCAGTGTGGCATCTTCCAGGGACATCAGCCTCGTGGAATCTGCGTAGGACCTCAGGCCTTACACTTGACTTCCCTTCTGCCTTAGGACCCTCGCTTTAACAAGAGCCCCCTCCCCACCCAGGTAGCTCTCGTGAGCATTAGAGTTTAAGAAGAAACCCTACATTAAGCCAACAAGGATGCCTGGGCCACACCGCCTGAGCTTCTGACATGATCAATCAGGACCATGGTCTGGAATCGGGAGTTTTAGAAGCTTCCCTGCAGCTCTCACCTCCAGATGCTTGTCTTTCAGCATCCAGCAGCTGGGTAAGGTGCCTGGTGTGTTGTTGTTCAACTGGGTGGATCAACCCTATCTTGGCTTAATGATTTCTGACCTTTATTTAACTTAGCAATGAACCACATTTGCTTCTCATTTGGGGGAAAAACTGCCTGTCATGAACTCGTGGCAGGAACATCATTTCTCCTCATCTTTGAAGATGCTCCTGGGAGGCTTGGTAACTGTTTAGACAGGAAATACTGTACAACCCAAGGCCCATTACAGAAGGACCGGCTCATTTATTAAAGAAAAAAAAAAAACGTTGCCTATTTTTGTTATAGGATCATCATTACAGAATAGCAGCCAACTCTTTGTAAAGTGGAAAGCTGCAGCCTCCCTCGCCAGTTAGTCCTTCTGTCCTTCCAAGGACCTTAAAGAAATGATCCTGAAGGCATGCCATGGCTTTCTTTAAGCCAGAAGATCGCATATGGGCTTACTGAAGGGTGGGATGACTACTGTTACAGGAATTAAGACATAAGAAGGGTTGATTTAGGCCTGAATTTCCAGAGTATAAACCTAGTTTAAAAGTGAAATTTTCAGAAAGAACAAGCTTGACAAGTGCTTTAAGAATTCATTATGCTTTGTGAGTTCCAGGGGAAAGATTTTTGTAAGCATGTCATTTAGACCACCTGTAATTCAGCCGGTTCAGTAGTCAAATCACCCATTTCCAGGTGGGAGGTTAGAGCAAATCTGAAGAATAGGTTTTATTGTTGAAGACTTTCCCTGACTTTTTATTTCTTCCTTCAAACATGTGAGTAGACAAGTCACTCTCCCACCTCCTTAAAAAATGATTAAACCTGACTTTGTGCCCAAAACAAAAGCACTTATTTCCAAGCTCTTTTGAGGATAACTATATCAATAGTTTTTAAAGAATTACACAGGCTTCAGTAAGAACACACTTAGCTTCCGTTGGACCTGGAGCCAGTGTTCAAGAAAGATGGTCATTCGTTTTGTTTGTAACTCAACAATGAATGTTTAAGTAGATTCACTATCCCTTGAATGTCATGGATCACGTTTATTTTCATTAAGTCAAATCAAAACTATCACACATTATCTTCTCCATGTTCTTTGAACAAGAAGGGCCCAGGGGACCCGTTCCTTATCCTCCACTCTTAGCCCTCAAATATAGTTGTTTGAAAACTTCCTGCAAACTGAGTATCCTACACTCTACCCATCAGCACACTGGGCAGGCCCCCTAAGTGTTAGAGACCTGTGCTGAATTTTTGCCAGACACATGCATGCACACTCCCAAGCAGGAGGAGATGAGAAGTCATGCCCTCTCCTTAGTTGTCCGAAGGGTTTTCAGAGCTCTTTGACGGTGACAAAGCAGATACCCAAGAGAGTGCTCAGCCCACTCCTCATCTGGCTCTGCTGGCTCAGAGTGGGATCAAATTTACAATTTAGTTGGAACTTAGAAAAATTCAAGTATTTAACTTGTACAGATAGATGGTGAAGACCGGGATTCATGCTTTATGCCTCACGAACCTGTGGATTCACAGATCAGTGATGAATTTTAAAATATCCTAAGGTGGGAGACCGTTTAATTCTGAGTACTTGACTTGGGTGTGTAGTGTCCAAAGCACCACATGGATGAGCCCTGAGTATTTAATGACAAAGATGACATTTTCATGGGGTGATTTAGAAGGATGAACTGGATTTTGCTATTGGGGTCATGCAGACCATTGAGTGACAAACACACACCAAGTTTTATTGCTAAAGTATGGGATCTCAAAAATGGAAGTCAACACAGCCACACGCCGATCGTGGTTTCATCATTGGTTTGTTCGATTACATTGATAAGCAGGGCCCCCTAAGGGCTCCAGGCAGCGTGCAGACAACAGACAACGACCAGCTGCTGCTGCCAGGTGAATTTCACTTTGTCTCCTGTTAACAGAAGTCAACATTTTGTATCAAAAAATTATCCTTCCTTACTCTGACCATTTTTTCTTTTAGATTAATGTAAGGGTCCTTCTTTAGCACCCGGATTCAATTTGTATGGTGCTCTGGACAGTTTTTTTGTTGGTTTGTTTTGTTTTGTTTTGTTTTAAGCAGGGTATCACTATGTAGGCCTTGAACTCACTATGTAGCCCAGGCTGACCTCGAACTCACAATGATCCTCCTCCCATGCACCTGCCATTGTCCTATCCCTTTCTGCGTCATCACCTCCCCTCTCACTGAGACAGAGCCCTCTGTGCCTCATGCATGCTCTTCCTGTCATGCAAATTGTCCCATCTGACAAACCCCCTTGCCTCAAGAGTCGCATCCCACTTTGTCTTCCCCCTTAAGCCTTCCTTGAGCTGCTGCTTGAGCTTCGTTCACACCGTCGTTCCTAACAACATTGTCCTAATGTCCTCCTCTCCCTCATGAGCTCCTTTTTCTTCTTTTCTTCTGCAGGACTAGATGAAGGGCTCTGTGTGTGCTAGGCGAGTGCTCTCCATCCCCAGACCTTTCCTTCTCAACCTTTTAATTTTGACACAGGGTCTTTCTAATTTGCCCGGGCTGGCCTCCAGGCTGCAATCCTTCCACCTCAAGTTTACTAAGCTGGAATCGCAGGCATGCCTTGCTGCCCATGGCTCTGGAGACTGAGCTCCTTGCATCCAGGGCTGGTGCCCGCTCTCTGTGCCCATCCACACAGCGGTACAGGGTGCCCACTCCACAGAAAGTAGATGAGTGGAAGAAATGGCTACATGAGTATGTCTAATTCAGAAATGAAGAGAACTTGCCTCAGGTAAAGCCAGACTGGGTGCTGTCCTTTCTTTCCATCTCTAAGGAATCTTAACTCAGTGCTTGGTATTACACCTTGTGGACTGCCATTCAAGCCTCATAACATATTACTGCTCGTGTGTTGGCTTGGCTCTCAGAGTTCGTATTTAATAGTAGCAACAACACATTCACGCCAAAATTTTACCCACTGAAAAGCCTCACAATTTGCAATATTTACACAGAGACTGAACTATAATACGCCAGCCCCAGATGGAACCTGAGGTTTTAAAGTCCTTTTGCGAGTTTAGGGCATTCTTTTTAATAGAAAATGCCACTCTGCAAGAAAGACTTCTCTTATTGAATTGAATGGCATGATTTGCAAATATTAGGTTTAAAGAAAGGCCACAAGATATGGAACCACGTATTATCTTAAAATAACTGTATTATGCACATTGAAACATGTAGCTTTCCTTTCCGGTGTGATTGCTTTGTTTGATCAAATTGAAAGTTGGGTTTCCTATTATGGCATTATGCCTTATTTCCTTAGACTAAATGAAATTGTTCCATTATAGCAAATAGAAGCTTGATAATGGTTTGATTGGAGTTTAATTGGAATGCTGCTTCTCAGAATGCTTCACCATTCCGGTCACACGTTCCATATTGTGTCTTCAAATAGAGACTATGAGCTAGAATGGGTTATGACCCTGCTAGGACTTGAGTGGTTGGAATCTCAGGAGACTTTCCAACCAAGGCCCTAGGGTAAGGCGGAAAGAGTGCCGCTCTGCTGCCAGCTTCCAGGAAAGATTTACCTCATTGCAGTCCCCATGGAAACACAACACTGGAAGAAATGGCCCCCTGGGGTTTGGGCTCAGCGCCCCCTGGGATGGGCACGAGGCTTGGCGATTGATCGGTAAATACCACTTAACATTGCTCCTCTTTGTCTCTAATGTGGACTACACTGAAGCAACAATGTCTTTCCTTTTTTTTTTTTCCTGCAGGCTTTCTCACAGCCATGAGGCAAGAAGTCACTCGTGCCCACAAAGGCTGGGCCCTGGACACAGTAACCATCCACAACGAAGTTCTGCGGCAGACCAAAGAGGAAATCACGTCCCCTCCCGCGGTAGGTGCAACCGGAACAATTCTGGTGCAGGGGTTAAAGTTCAAGTGCTGCCTAAAGCCAGCTCTGAGTACCTCCATTAAACCTGTTTGCTTTGCCGTGGAGGTTTTCTCCTCTGTGTCCTGGAGACCTTAGCACCAAAGCCTCCTCCATCTGCTGGAGTAAGAGGTCAATGACAAAGCCTAGAGAGCCCTAGAGCTCTCTAGGCCCCTTTTGGTTTTGTTTGTAAATACTGGAGATTGAATGCAGAGCCTTCCCACAGAGCTGCGTCCAAGTCCTTGTTATATATTTGTTTTCAGTTTTGAGACAGTGTCTTAGTAAGTTGCTAAATAGCCCAACGTGGGCTTGAGTTTATGATTTTCCTGCTGCCTCAGCCTCTCGGGGTGCTGGGATTACAAGTGTGCACAGCCACTCCAGCCTCTCTGTTCCTTTGCAATTATAAGTGAAGTCTGTGTTGGACTCAAAGTTTTGTTTTGTTTTGTTTTTGCCACACACCTGGAGCTACTGCCATGGATCACTCAACTCAGAATCACTTGTGGTAGCAGAGTCATGCCAAGTGGCCCTCTCTAACTCCAGGACTTGGGATGGAAAGATACCCAGCTGGGGAGGACGGGTGCCCCGAGGTCAGCAGATGCCATCCAGAGCCACTGCTTGGACACTGATCCACTGAACTCTCTAGTGGCCTAGAGAGTTCTTGGGCATTGATCTGCTCAACAAACTTGGGCAAGCTCGTCACCTTCTGAGAGTTCAGCCCCACTGCAGGCACTTGGGAGGTGGGGCCACCTTATGGGCTTGGGATAGGACCCGCCCAGACACGCAGTAATACATCCTGAGCCTGTTTTCCCGTCCTCTGATTTCCATGCCCTAATTTGTCAATTAGTGGGGCTGGAGCAGATGATTTCCAAGTCTAGCCATCCTTCCTCCCAGAACATATTGCTATTGCAACTGAGATCTCACGACAAACACCTTCAATCTCTATTTCCACCAACCTGTCCTAAAGGTAATTTGGGTTATTTGAACCGTGTGTCAAAGAGTCTTCCCGCTTCTACCTATCATGCGGTTCCCAAGCCACTTCTCAATTTGGTTACACCAGCACCCTGCTTCTGAGAATCCAAGTCTGTATTTGATTCCTGGGGCTGTTGTAATAAAGCCTCACAATGTGAGTGACTAAAAGCAATGGGAACTTATTCCCCGGCAGAAGGGGTCAGAAGTCCTAAGTCAAGGTGTGGAGAGTATTGATTTCTTCCAAAAGGAGACTCTGAGGGAG
The DNA here is from genome assembly GCA_004027915.1 of Capromys pilorides. Classification (NCBI taxonomy): domain Eukaryota; kingdom Metazoa; phylum Chordata; class Mammalia; order Rodentia; family Capromyidae; genus Capromys; species Capromys pilorides. The sequence continues at coordinate 9,084 of PVKN010014477.1, read as the reverse complement.
GATTTTTGTTGTTGCTTAAACAGAAATGTGTTTTCTCAGAATCCTAGAGCTGGAAGTCCAAGATCAGGGAGCTGTTATGGTCAGTTTGGGGTGAGGGTCCTCTTGCTGGTTTTCCCTGGCTGCCTTGTTGCTAAAGCTTTGCTTGGCACAGAGAAAAAGACCAAGTGACCTCACATCCCTTCTGTAAGAGCACTCGTCCCATCAGCCAGGGCCCCACCTTTGTGACTCAATTGTCTCTGAAAGCCACCATCTCCAAACATCATCACATTGACATTTGTGCTTCCACGTAAGAACGTGGGGAGACTGAATTCAGTCTAGGACATGCCCTCACTGCCCCTTCCCAAATGCATGTCTTTCTCGCATGCTAAATACATTGCATCTGTTCCAGCCTCATCTAGGTAGATTGCGCACTTCTAAAATACAATCATGGGGCCTGAAGAGGAGAAACAGTTCCACTCCGCAGGGAGAAATACGGGGGGAAAAGGAGAGGTGAAGTCCCAAAGGGCCCAAAGAAGTCCAAAACCTAGCGTGACAAATTCCATGAGATATTAAGGCTGAGGAATAATTCTCTTTGGTTCTGTCCTCTATGCTCTAGGCTTCTGGGGTGGCATTGTAAACCCCACAGCTCTAGGCCCCTTGCCTGAGGCTTTAGTCAGAGGTCAGTGGCCTTCTAAAGCTGATGGGGTGGCCGGGACGGCTCCTCACGCCACCTGCGCATCATTTTCCTGAGGGGCAATCCTAACCTGTGCCTCTGGCCTCATTCCTGGAGACTGCTGGCAGTCCTCAGGCTTTGCTGTCATTGTCACACTTTCATTCCCTTTGCATATCTCTGCATGTCTTCTCTTCTTACAAAAATACCAATCATGTTGGATTGAAGGCCTGCCCTAACCCGGTATTGTAGCCAGAGTTTGCAAAGGAATAGATTGAGTACTGGATGCACGATTTATAGGATTATCTTATAATATTCACCCAAAAAGTCAAACGCAGAAGAGCGCAAGAGGTCTTTCCGCACACTGGGGCCCCAAAGATGCCAGCTGAGGGCCTGAATCCCATGGCAGTGTCCAGCTGGAGGCCTAGAGTCCATAGCAATGCCCCCACGAGTCCGGCTGGAGGCCTAGAGCCACGACAGTGTCTCGTGAAAATCTGTATCATGGATTTGCCCCAGAAAGGCCCAGCGGTGAGCAGCAGAAGCTAGAAAGTCTACTCCAGCAGGGTGAAGGGTCTGTGGCAGCAGGCTGAGGGATCTACACTGGAGCCAGGAAAACATACTCCAGATAAAGACCAGAGCTCCTCCAAACAGAACCATAGTCGTCCTCAGCAACAACAGGGCCTGAGCTCCCCTGACGGTGAAAACAACTGAGGTCTTATCAGGAAAACCAGTGCAACCAGCGCCTCCTGGAGGTTCAACAACGTATGCCCTCTCCCCACCACCCCTTCTCCTCTTGTGCTGTAGCAGCAGCCCTCAGGTGGGCCTCCCACACCAGCTCCCCTCTGATTCAGCTCAGCTGGTTGTTACAAATTGACCATTAGTTGATCCACCACACCCTATATGTCTTTTTCTAAACTAATTACATTGCAAAGTCCCCATTCTAAATAGTTTGCATTCTGAGGGTTTTTTGAGTTTTTTTGGTCAGGGTTTCACTATGAGGTTCAAGCTGGCCTTAAACTCACTATGTAGCCCAGGCTGCCTTGAAACTCAAAGTGATCCTCCTGCCTCAACCTCCTGAGTGCTGGGATCACAGGTGTGTACAACCATGCTCAACGTGATTCTCAGTTCTAAATGGATGTGAACTTGGGGTGACACTGTTCCATCTGCCATACCTTCTTAGTGACTTTTTAAGGTCCTGAGATTGAAAGGATCCTGGAGAGATGTCTTACTTTAGGTAGGCTGGTTTCTGGGTTGTCACATTGTCCTCGTAGATAATTACCAAGCACTCAGCTACTTATAATATAGTCCTGACTTTCTGAGATTGCCCAAAGTTTTGCTGGTCAAAGCACATGCCTCTACTTGTGACTTTAGTAATATGGTCTTCAAGCTGGGGTACATGTGAGGACATTCTAGAAAGTCCTATGCCACCAATCTCCATGTTAATCTACATTTCATTCTCCTTATCTATCCTCACTGGAACTGGAAACCTGGTCCCTATCTTCTACAGAAGTTCATTGTATGAGCCCACGTGATTCCTGGAGCACCCCGTGCGACCCTGCCCCCCTTTCCTTTTTGTGTGTGGTGCTCTGTGGTTACCCACTGCCTGCGAGGCCAAGGGTGCAGACCCTTCAGCTTGGCCTCTGGCCTCCTCTCCGGCCCAGCCCTCATGTATAGCTATTGAACCTTCTGCTAAATAAGATGCTTAAGGTTCCCTCCCCACCCTGCCTTTCTTTGTAATCTTGCTCCTGCCTGGAATGCCTCCCTCTCTCCTTTGCCTGCCCAACACAGGTTCTGCTCCTTGCCTCCTATAGGGCCATCCCCTTCATAAAGGTCCTGAGAACTCCCACAGGCACCTCAGCTGAAAGCCCCATAACAGATGGTTGTTACAGATCCTTTAAAAACTCGCCCTGTACCTGTGTGCCTTGTCTCCCAGGTTTGATGGTGCACAGCACCAGGGCAGGTCCTAATGGATGGGCGAGATGCTGAGGCTCTCTCTCCCTTGCTCCTCCATGTCCCTTGCTGTGCCATGGGACATGGTGCTCCCCTGTGTCCAGGGGTGGAGTGAAAGTTGAAGCACAGGTCAGTTTAGCCAGCACAGGTCAGTTTAGCCAGCACAGGTTGAGATCCGAGCTCCAAATGCTGTCCACACCCCCATCTTGCTCCAACCCCAGTGAGAACTTTTAGAGACTTTTACAGAGGTGATCCGACTTCAGCGTTGCCCAGGAAGGCCACCATACACTCCAGGAAGCGATAGCAGGGGCCTTCCACGTGGTCCCCAGCCTCGATACCTATGATGCCAAAGGGGAAAACTGCCCAGTGCCTGGTGGTGCGCCCCTCACCTAGTAGCGTTTTAAGACCCGATGTGAGGACCACCTGGATGGCTCTTCTTGAAAGAGGAACAGTCGTCTCCACTTTGGCTGAGCCCGACCCTGCTTTCATGTGTTGATAGGCACAGAGCTGGCTAGGACTTCCCTTATCCATTCAGTTGGCTCTAAGTAATGTATATCCGTCTAGCCGAGGTGCTGGTGGTCGTCCCTTCTGACCCCCACCTGCTGCTCCCTAGTGTGAGCCAGGTCGAGGCAAGATGAAGAGCCCATGCGCCATACTGTCAGCTGGGATAAGCCTTGAGATAGAGGTTGTGACTTCCCAGGGCTTGAAAGATGACACCTCAGAGCAGAAGCCCTGACTCCAAAAGATTAAACACTGTCTCGGCCATGTCACACGGATCACCCTGCTGCAGACCCTTCTCCCTGCCTACGGCAGAGGCGAGTGCAGGCCTCCCGCCTGGCGCAGCTCACGGCGCCCACCTGCTTCCCGCCACTCTCAGTCACTCAGCCCCGAGTCACTCCCTTCTCCACAAATGAATGAAATCTGGGTTCAGGCCTGGGTCACATCCATCCCCATGGCTGAACTTAGGGCCCCTTGGCTCCTCATAACTGCCGAGAGGCTTTAGCCTCTTTATTCTCACCGTGGGTTGCACTGGGTATAGCAGATTGGAATTAACTTGAAGGGGATCCCAGTAACTTACCTATGGGATTACAAATACAAATTTACCACACAGAGAGGAGGACCAGGAAGGGCTCTGTGTAGACCGGTGTATGTTTTCTGGCCAAACTGAAAACCAGTATGACATTAGTGGGTGCCCATCCTGTGCACCTATACTTTTTTAATCTTTCTCCCTTACGCTTGCCTCCTCCAGGAAGGGGTGTACATTTACGGGCTGTACATGGACGGGGCAGCCTGGGACAGGCGGAACGGGAAGCTCACGGAGTCCACCCCCAAGGTGCTCTTCACGCTGCTGCCCGTGCTGCACATCTTCGCCATCAACTCCACGGCGCCCAAGGACCCCAAGCTGTACGTGTGTCCTATTTACAAGAAACCCAGGCGAACCGACCTGACCTTCATCACGGTGGTGTACCTGCGGACCGTGCTGTCCCCGGATCACTGGATCCTGAGAGGCGTGGCCCTCCTGTGTGACATCAAGTAAGCTCATCGTCACCTGCCAAGGACACCCGGAGCCATGGGGACACCTTGGTGGGAGAGACCCAGCCGTGGGCCTTTCTTGCCTGACAACCACATGATTGTTGTTTCTCAATTAAAAGGTTGACCTCCTCTCCCGGCTTGTGTCTTTCCTTGCCTCACAGCTGAGTGGGATTCAAAACGATGAGTCTCAATTCATGGTTTTTTTTTTTTATTATTATTATTCCAGGAAATTGTATTCCATTATAATTATTTTTTAATGACCAAATCTTGTCTTCACATTAGAACACTCCAGAAGGTTTAAGTTTTAAAAATCTAAAACAAAAGGTGAACAGATTATATCCTAACAGGATCCAAGAGCATGAAAACTATGAAAATTTTTCTCTTCAGCCAAAAACTGCTTTCTGAGCTGAGGAGGTAGCTCAGTGGTCTAAGCACCTGCCTGGCAAGCACAAGGACCCGGGTTTGATCCCCAGTACCACATGTCACACCAGCCCCAAAAGCAGGTGGCGCACACTTGTAATCCCAGTGCTGAAGAAGCTGAGGCAGGAGGATCACTGTGAGTCCAAGCTGGGAAGCAAGACCCTGTACCAAATTAATTAATTAATTAATTAATTAATTTTTCTTTCTTTTTGAGACAGGGTCTCGTTATGCAGTGCAGGCTGGCCTTGAGCTCATTTTTGTAGCCCAGGCTCGTCTCAAACTCACACTAATCCTCCTGCCTCAGCCTCCCAAATGCTGGGATTACAGGCATGTGCCTCCACACCCGGCTTAATTAACTAATTTAAAAACTGCTTTCCCTTGGATGAAATATGTGTTAATGGGTTGTCTTTTGCTTTTTTTTTTTTTTTTTTTTTTTTTTTTTTTTTTTTTTTTTTTTTTTTTTTTTAGATGCTATACCACTGTTCTTCTCATTTTTAATTTTGAGATAGGGTCTTGGGAAGTTGTCTGGTCTGGCCATGAGCCCACAGTCCCCTCCCTCTGCCTCAGCCTCCTGAGTAGCTGAGATTCCTGTCGTGGGCCACCGTGCTCTTGACACATTTTGCGCTCTGGGGCCTGCTCTTTCCTCACTGCTCATGAAATGAAACCCGCAAGGCCCAGGAAGGAAGGGACAGCGGAAGGTGGGGAGGTGGGAAGAGTGTGAGATGGAAAATCCACTGGGGTTGCTGCCCTTGGCCCTTATTTTAATTGTATGTAGTAGTTTTTTTTTATTCTTTCAGTACGTTTCAAGCCTGGGGAGCTCTGACTCTGTTGCTCCTCCTCCAGTACCAGTTCTTTAGGAGATAATGAAACACATTTCTAGGCAGCCAGTGGAGAAGGAAAAACAAACTCCATCAAATGAAATTAGGTTACATGCCGAATGTCTTAACAGGCAGTCTTTAAAAAGTGAAGCTATTTCTTACTCTGTAGTCAGTCTGAAACTCAGTATGAGCCTTTATTTCCTGCTGAAGGAAATTGTCAATTTAGCAAAACGGATGCAATCCTCTCCTGAGAGCTCATGCCACTCCAGGACAGAGCAGGAGCCCTGTGCGCTGTGTCCACAGTCCCCGTGCCTGCCCCAGCCGAGCCCACCTGCACCACCCCCTGCACCTGTGAGGCAACAAGGGACCATCCCAGGTACCTCACTCCTCTCTCCTCCACTGCCTCTGACGGCAAACGAAACAGAACAGCCCCACAGCAGCCCAGGTAAGGTGTCCAGGGAGACCTCAGAGGAAATCCTACCAGAGTCTGGTACACTTTCAAGCCGTAGAAAACAAGGTATGAAATGCAAATGGTCTCCGTGCCCGCTGGTATGCTCAGGAGATTGATCAATCAAGGCCATCGATCTTTTAAAAGGCAGTTTAATAAAGTAGCCAGGCCCTGGGCCACAGTCCTGTTGGCATTTGCCATGATCAACACAAAATCTAAACACAGGTGGCATTCCTTGGCATTTGGAGCCACCACCCTGTGCAGATGGGCACAGGAAAGCGAAAAGCTCTGGCATGAGAGCAAACCAACCTACAGACTGAGAACTAAAACAGACCCGTGTTGTATCGATTCACCTTGTCCAGTAGTTAAAACAAGTGAAGGCAAAGACGTAGTCAAAACCCCGGGAAGCTGGAAACCATGGCAGGTGTTTAGAGGTTCACAGCTGGCTTTAGTGTTCTTAATACTCTAATGTCTTGATGAAAACTGGAACAAGAGACCGAAAAGATGTGCATCAAGCAAAGGTCATGGATCAGACTGCTTAAAACCACATTAGTACCACTTCCTGGAGCCTCTGTTTTGGCTGATGATTTTTCACTGAGTGAATGCGGAGGAGGGAGAAAAGGGCGATGGAGCCCAGCCAGGAGGGAGAAATGGGCAGTGGAGCCCAGCCGGGATGCTCTCCGTTCTGGCAGGTACTTTTCATCCAGCGCTGGACCCACTGAGGGGTAGCCGGGACTCAGTCCTGCTCTCCTCCTCTGGCCCTTAGTGAATGGCTTCCTGAGACACTTTGAGTCATTGAACTTCCATAAACACAGAGCCATTTTCTCTGCACAATTGTTGCTCTTCCACTAATTACATAATTAGCTACGCTTGAGTGAGGGAACCTGGTGCTCATAAGAGAGGGAAGCAGCGGCCGGGAGGGGGCAGGGTTATTTCTGTCCTCCTTGGAGTCAGTCTTCTGACTAACTTCTCAGTTTAGCTTCAGCAAAATGAGCAGGGAGATTTATACCTGTGCTGATTTAAAATGTGATTTTACTTTGGATTCTACATTTTAGAAAAGACCAGAAGTGGAGAGTCTAGAGATAGATCCTCTGAGAGAATGTATCTGTGTACCTGGTCTTGTGGGCCGTGTTGTAGGAATGAGACCTTGGGGAAGCAGAGAACGCACCTGGATTCAGAGGCGCAGTGCGACTCAGGGCTGCCCGTGAAGTTCGGATGACTGAAGGATGAACCTGAGGACAGGGAAGCATTTCGCTTGGGGGCGGGGGGCTAGGGATATAGCTCAGTGGTGCAGCACCTTCCCCGGCAAGCATGAGGTCCTGAGTTCAATTCCCAGTACACAGACAAACAAACAAAGAAAAGCCAGCTGGGGCTTGAACTTTCTGTTGGCATTATCTAAGCCCATAAAGGAGCGTGTTCTAAGGAAGAACAGTATGAGAAAGACCGAGACAACAGAAAACTGCACAGAACACGCAAAGACAGGGCCATGCAGGGCCTGCAGTGAGTTCCCATTGCCTGGGACGTACACCCCAAACACGACTCCTCAATGAGTGGTTGGCCGAAGAAAAAAATTTTTCTTTGAAATTTGAAAATTTTCAAATTTAAAATTTGAAAATTCAAAATTCTTTGAAATTTGTCTAGACTCTCAATTCGCTCAATTGCTTCTGTTACTCTAAGATGATATCATGTCCTCCCAGTGTCACACATACTGTCACCCTCCTGCTATGGCCTGACTATGGGGAACAGCTAGAGCCTTCCTTCATGGCGAGGGGCAATGTACAAAGCACAAACGTTTTTGGAAAACAGCAGTTCCTATCAGACCCAGATGTTTCATTCTTTGATATTTGCCCAGGAAGATGTAACCCACACAAAAAATCTACCTACCTGTGTCTCTGGAAACTTTACTTGTAACAGACAATGGCCAGCAAGTGGAAACAATCTAAATGTCCATCAACAGATGCATGAGTGAACAGATGTGGTAGAGAATACTACTGAGCAATAAAAAGGAACGTGTTGCTGATGCAAACTGCAATATGTGTAAGGGTTGTTGAGTGGGAGAAGCCAGGTGCCGAGCCCTCTCCCCCTCTGCAACAACATAATGCATGGTTCCATTTGTATAACATGCTTCTAGAAATCAGAGCCCATCCCATCTGAGCACCCCCATAAGTACTGGCTGAGTGAAAGAATGAATGACAAAGTGACCCAGTTTGACTGTTGGCAAAAGATGGGGAAAGAATAGAATCAGGTGCGGGGCAGGCAGGGAGCCTTAAGAATGCTGCAGCGGACATTAGGGAGCCAATGACAGTCCTTACTTGCTGAAGGACCATGAGTACATCCGTTAGGTGCCTGTTGCTCAAGACCAGAAAGATAAAATTAAAACTGGAACCAGAGAGGTGACGACTAGGCCGGAAGAAAAGCAAGCCGTTTGAAGTAGGGCACGAAGGTAAAATTTGGGGATTCAGAAGAAGAAGTGAAGGTGAAAAATAACTAAAAGATACAGTGTATAGCCTGGAAACTAACTGAATATTGCTTTTTCCATTAAAACATGAGGGAAAGAGCTGCCTTTCTCGGCAAATGCTCATACAAGACTGTGGAGGTCTCCGCAGAGAGGCTGCGAGGTCTGTGAGCTCGCGGGCCCCCGCAGTGCAGTCCCTGGTCTAATAATGATGATGTCGTTCAGCAGCAGAGCACCTGCCAGACATAAGCAAGACCCTGGGTTCCAGCTCCAGCACTCACGAATGGTCTGAATGCTTGGGGTAGTCAACGCGCGCAATCCTTACGCAAGCTGTTTGGACTCGGTACCAACATCATCACCCCTACTTTGCATACTGAGCCACAGAGGAGTTAAATAATTTTCCCAAATTCTCAAGCTAGCAAACGACAGAGCCAGGAGCTGAACCCCACTGGAATGGTTCCCATCTGCTCTGGGGAGCTCTGCAAGATGCTGCTGGGCGTTTGTAAGCCAGGGGTGGTAGTGTGAGCCTCCGATTGTACTGTGCTTCTCTAACTCACGCATCTGAGAAGTTTCATCCTATGAATGAAAGGTATGATTAATTGGATACTGGAAGACACTGGCGCCTGTGTTGTGCACAAACAAACATGGAAAATTGAAAGACTTTGGGGAGAATCCTTGGGTTTGTTTTAACGTGATTTTTCTGGGCTTTCTAGGAAAATCCTAAATGAGCGGGTACATTGTCTATTAACCAGAAGGGGCATGGCTGGAGGAATTACTATCACCTGCAAGTGGGAGGCATGAGGTGTAGTCA
>PVKN010014476.1:0-19157 GCA_004027915.1 Capromys pilorides | reverse complement strand
TTAGATTAGATGCCATTAGATGCTGAAATCTTTGCGTGAGTCCGTTCTTGGGTCAGTTCTTGTGCCCAGGCAACCCAGTGCATAAAAGCCTGCACCATGCAATGGGAGAGTCTTGGAGTGAAGGAGGATTTGTTCACGCTTCAGACACCCCAAGAAAGGAGCCTAAAAGCAGGTGAATTGCCCATTCCTGGAGCTGCTTACTGTCCTTCTCGATGAATATAACCCTCTCCTTTGACAGGCACCATTCAGTTATTTTACTTTCTTTTATGCCGGGCCAGAACCCAGGCTCTTGCTCAGGCAGCCCAGACTCTCTGGCCCTGAGGCACGCTACACCTTCGGCCCCTCTGAGTTTTGAATTAATTCTTTTAGAAGACTCATTGCTGAAGTTGGACAGAGTGCTCGTCGTCGTAATGATTTCTCATCCGCTGTGTGGTTTGGCTTCTTGGTCTCTGGAGCCCTGCTAAGCCATTGTTTCTGGTCTGCTTCATTGATCTGGAACTCGCGGACCACCTTTGTCTTTACAGTGATCACCTGAGGGAGGCCAAGCTCCTCACAAATGCTTCCTTGGAGATGCAGGGAGACGCCGGTGCCCTAGACAGGCTCGCTTATATATATGGGTGCACTCATGGACGTTTGGTAGTCACCCGGGGAGCTAATCCCCAGCCAGACTTACTGCCACCTATGAGTGATCCCAGTGCTGTGAGAGGTCAAGGCAGGGAATCAGAGTTCAAACCCAGCCGGGACGACTCCGTGACTTAGGGTGTGAGAGAGGAAAGGTAGATTGGTAGGAAAGCCCTGGGTTCAGGCTCTAGAAGTGAAGAATAAACATAGCTAATCCATAATCCTGGCTCGCGGGTCCCAACAGAAGGGCCTTTTCCTGCAGGGTAGCTTGCCGCATGCATTACCTGTCAGCTCTGGAGGCCGGTGTGAACCCTGGGGCGTCACTGTGGCCATGCTCCCTGTCACCCTTCTAGAGCAGAGGTGGCTCACCGTTGGCATGCATGCCACAGCAGTCTGTCTCCGATGAAAGCGTTCAGTGGCTCGCCATCGCTGCGATAAAGGAAGGGTTCTTTCTTGTCTCTGTCTAGCTCTGGGTGGCTTCGGTCCCTGTTTCTTGTCATGTGGCCTTCTCCCTGGGACCTCCTGGCCTTGTGCCTGTGTGTTCCTGTCCTTTTGAAGCCATCTTCTTCAACGCACAAGTCCCGATAGTTTAGGGGCCTCCTACGCTATTTTGTCCTTATCGGAACTTGATAACATTTACAGCCATCCTGGTTCTGTGGGCTAGGACTTGTGCTTGTCCTTTTGGGGGTCCCAGTTCAATCCATCACAGTGGTCACATCCCCACCTTTCCCTGTTCCCAGATTCCTGGGTTTACTTTGTGTAACTGCACAGCCACATGTGCCCCACACCCACGGGTCGTTAGCCACTGGCAGAGCCGCCAGAGTAATGGAAACAACATGTCTTTGTTTTCAGTAAAACTAATGTGTGAATACAGCAAGGCTCCCAGCGCAGTATTCAAAAGGCCACTGACCGCTGCGTCTATGCGCGGGAGCGTACTCAAGTGTGAAGGCACCAGGCAGCTCGGAGGGCACAGTTAATTTGGTGGGCTTTTGGTGTGTTGCTGGTTTCTGTTTTTTGCCAAGGGGCTGCAAGTTAACCCTCTTGACTAGGAGACGGTTTTCGAGTCACCGAAGCAAGAATCCATCTGTGCTGTTGTATCTTGTTACCTCCTGGGGAAGTAACCGTGCCACTTGGTGGGTTTGGAGCTGCTTGGTGTCTTTGCTGCCCTGTAGATTTCACAGTTGTGCGCACTTGGGGCATTTTGGTCCAGGTTGCACCTTTCCACACGGCTGAGTGGCTGGAATGCTGTGTGTGCAGATGTGGGCCTGGCAGGGGTGTGGGCCCAGGAAGCTGGGATTTGGCCAGACTGGCTCACTCAGGGGCGAGACGGAGAATGGGACCTGGAGCCTGCCCTGATGCTGTTCTGGACATGGGTGCAGGCAGACGTGGAAGCACATGGGCCCCTCGACTTTTGGCTCCTGGCATCCCAGGGGCTCTCCGTGGAGTCTTGCGGTTCTCTCAGCACAAAGTCATTCTACACAGGAGCTTCAGGTGCTCCACTAGGCCTCCTTTACGGCATTTGGCTCTTTTCAGGGAAACTCGCGAAACTGTGTGTCTCGTGGGGAAATGCTCCCTGCATGGAAGTCTCAGAGTGGGGTAGGTGACACGCTGACCTTGGACTTCCCTGCCTTGGTTGCAGTGGCTTCTCATGATAACAGGAGTACTATGGTGCGGTGTCATGGGGTTCCCCCTTTAGGGAACAGAGTTGGGGTCCCAAGTGGAGGATCAGCTTCCCAGGCAGTGGTGACGGGATGGATTGTGTCAGGTGTGATGATGAGACCCTAGGTAACGAGTCCATTGTGTCCAAGCCCATTGTGTCCGTTGGCTCTGTCTGTTCTGGAGACGCTGTTAGACTGTAAACAAGCTACTCAAACAAGGCTGGAATTGTGCTCTGCGAGGCGGGGGTAGAGGGTCCATTCTGCTTTGTGATATCACACAGCTGTGGAGGGCCATAGAGACATGCTTGCTTTGGAGAAACCTACTCCACATGTTAAAGGAAGAGCTTCTTAGGTCTCTGCCTCAAGAATTTGCCAAAATAAATCAGAGGCGTTTAGGACCAGCCCCACAGTAAATCAAGAAATGAAGCTGAGACTTTCTTCCAATCTAATAACAATGGCACTTACTGCCACTTGGATGTGTAGGTGCTTAGCCGAGAAAGGCAGGAAAAACTGGGACTGCGGGGAAAGCGTGCCGTTCTGCGTAGGCTCTGATTTTACCAAAAGCAGACACACTGATGGTGCCCAGCCGGAGCCAGTCTGTTTGCTGGGTCTTTTGTTTGTGTCTGTGTGCTGTGTGCGTGCCTGAAGGCCGGTGGAACTCAGTAACAATGATTGCTCGGCAGGGATGGATCAGGGCTAGGGGCTTCCTGGGCTGCCTTCGCTCCCTGCTACTGCCCCAAGATTCAGGCCCTGCCGTTGTAGCTGCTGATTGCTAGGTAACAGATGAGCCCCGAACTCAGCAGGTGCTTAATAAGCTCATCCTGAGAGTCGGGCATCCATGTGCAGCCCAGGTGGCTGCTGATGACCTAAGGGCCCCCGCAGTCGGTCATGGGCAAGGCGTCAGCCTGGGGTGTAGGCTAGAGGAGACACTCCACGCTTTCTGCACATGGCAGGGGCATGTGGTAACTTCGGCCAGGTTTTGAGACACCTCTGGTAAATAAATGCGGAGCGGGCTGTGCTAGAGTATGAGTACAACAGTCCAACGGTGCTCCTTGGGCACCGTCGGAGAAGGCGGCCTGCCAAAAACCTGCACTAGTTTTTGTTTCCATAAATTGGGGCTGGGGAGATAGCTCAGTGGTTTCAGAGACTGCCTAGGCCAGCGCAAGCACCTGGGTTCATTTCCTAGTACCACATGCCATGCTGGCCCTCCCCGGTCACGCCAGGCCAGCCAGCACTGGGGAGGCTGAAACAAGAGGATCATTATGAGTCCAAGCTGTGTAGTGAGACCCTCTACCAAATACAAAAAAAAATTTTAAAAAATGTGGGTTGTGGTTAGAGAAGGGCTCCGTGGAAATGTTAATCATTATCAGAAATCCATGAAACAGCCACACAGCTTCCTGCATCTACAGTGGTTACCTAAAACTTTGATGAGTGGATGCCTCAAACCATGGGTAACACCAGACCGCATAAGCTGTTTTCCCCATACACAAAAATCTATGGTAAACTTTGGTCTGTTCAGCGAAAGGAAGCTCTTTATAGCTTCTGTCGGTCCTTTCCAAATGGCCTGCATCACTGCTCTTGTACGTTGGGGTCATCAGTAAGTCAGATGAAGGTGACTTCAACACAAGCACGGCCACAGTGTCAGAGGTGGTCTTATATCCAGTATGTCTTCCTGTCGTGGGTAAGATAGGCTGGGACCCCACGAGGTTTCATCATGCTGCTCTACATTTAAAACTTAATTATTTCTAGAATGTTCCATGTTAGTATTATTTTTGGATCACAGTTGACCTTAGGTAACTGACACTGCAGAAAAGTGAGACAACTACACTTGTTCTTTGGACTGTTGGGGAACTGGTATTGAACCGAGTAAAAAACAGTCTGCACCAAAGAGTTGGAAAGCAACCAAGTGTGCTATGCCAGCAGGATAATTATTATGTAATTATTATGCTGCTCCGTCACTCTGAAAGCATCAGCCCAGAGCCAGTTTTGGGCTTAGTTCATACAGGTTTACAAGGGGAACTACAAAACCTTGAAAGCATGGTGAATTTTTCTTGGGTGGCGTCAGTCATCTCGTTGCTGGACAGAAAGTCCTCGAGATAAGTGACTAATAGCATTGATCTTCACTGCTTGCAAGAAAGTACAGGCTGTGCAGCTGGGTGCAGTCAGGCTGAGCTGGGTCAGGTTATCTCTGGCTTGTAGCTGGGTGTCATCAGCCAAGGCTGAACGAGTCAAACAGACGCACTACGTGGTGTCCTGCGTGATCTTACTTTATCCTAATGTGGCATCAGATGACTAGCTGATTTTTGAAATTTCTACCACAGGCCCACGTCCCTGGTCTAACCCTGGGAGCCACCCACAGATAAAATCTCCCATGACCACCTAGCATTCAGCTAATGGATATGGATGATCAGATTCTATGTTCTGAGCTGTGTTCCTCAGAGGAAAACAGCTCCCTCTGGTCGGGTGAGGACAGTGAGCCCTCAGCTGCCCTTGTGTCTCTGTCTCTCTCTCTGTCTCTGTCTCTGTCTCTGTCTCTGTCTCTGTCTTCTAGCTCATTTCTGAATCACAGTCCAGCGTTGCTTCTTCACATGCCACTCATGCCCCAAGATACTGAGGAAATGTTAGACTTTCTTTTTCAAATAATAAAGCAGTGGGTGAAGTTAACTTAGAAATAATAGTAGTGAGGATTTCTCTCAGATGTCCCCAGAGTTTAAAAGATTTTATTGTGTGTCATGATTTTGTCTCTTATTCTTGCAGCATAAAAGTCCTTCGTTCAGCAGGTACTGTTTGGTAGCTCTCTGAAACCCTGGGGATTAGATGGTGGAGACTGGGGATTTAATAAGCACGATGAATTTTTTCAGAGTGATTTGAGGCATGTGAGATTTGAACTTACTGATGGGTGCTCGTCCTGTTTCATGAAGTTATTACACTGAGTATTGCCTTCCTGACAGAAGATCCTGAGATTTTATTTATTTGTTTGTTTGTTTACTTATTTATTTAGTGCAAGGTCTCGCTATGCAGCTCGGACTTGTAATGATCTTCCTGTCTCAGCCTCCCCTGCACTGGGATTATAGGCATGTGCCACCATGCCTGGTTTCAGTGGCCAGCACAGTGCACCCTGGGCTCTGGGCCGGCACAGCATGCAGTACTGGAGATCGAACTTGGGTTCTTACACTTGTCAGGCAGGTACTTACACACCCGAGCTATCTCCCAGCCCATAAGATTTTAACATTGGAAGGGAAGCTTCAAGCGTCTCTTGTGACGCCCATGTTTTATTAAGACACTGAGGTCTAGAGAAGCAAGACCCTTTCTCCTTGCACAAATCTCCCCCTCTCTCCTTTTCAGTCTAGCTGAGCCATGTGCCCCACGTTTCCCAAGGGGATAAGCAGCTGAAAATCATAGAAACAGAAAGGGCATAGGAAAGAGGACGACATTTTGAGGTACAGTTGCTGGGGCGTTGGTGGAGGGTGGCCACATGATGGAGTTGCGATCGCGCACCCCTCCGGTGATCAGGCCTGAAGATTACCGCCGTGTGGAATATGTGCAGGGAGGGAAACTCATAGCCATGAAGCGATGTTATCTGGTCGTGTTGCCGTGGTACTGCCTCTTGACACAGGCTGGACCGGTTGGATTTGTATGATGTGTGACAGCCCACGTGCGCTGGTGTGGCACAGAGGACGAGAGCCACAGCCCAGGTTGACGTAGATGGCAGACTGCTGTCCGCTGCGCGAGGTCTCACTCCCCTGGAGGACTGAGGCCTGCAGGGGGTCAGCACTGAAGGCGCTGGGCGAAGCAGAGTCATCACAAGTGACTTACGCTGACCTTCCTCTTCTGGTACATGGTTTTGCACGTTTCAGACTCTTTCAGGCAGGTTTCACATTTTCCACAATTTTTTTTTGGTTTTGGTTTTCTTTTGTTGTTGTTATTCCCACAACCCTATCTGGGACAGTATTTTGAAGAGTCTTTGCATCTCCTTGCTCTTTTTTTTTTTTTTGGATTCTTCAGCTAACACAGAAGAGATGATTTATTGTACATGCTTGACATTCGGCCAAACGCGAGAACAGAAGCAGTCCGGAATGCCACAGGTCCAGGGCAAAAAATCAGGGGACTGCTTAGTTTGAACCTGGTGGATCTCTTTTGAGGTGGTCTTGGCGATCAGCTGGCAACGCAGTTCTAATCCACTGAGATGTTCTAGACAGCACGCAGTCCAAAACTTGTACCAGCCTTGTCAGCCTCCAGCATTCTTTATTTCTGCTTCTTTGGCCTCCATGGATGTACGAACTATTTTAATTGGACCTCCGTCTCATCTTTCTTCTTTTACGCTTAAGTCTGCGCATTTGCTTCTTCCTCCACTTGGCTCTCATAGCGCAGAGGTTTCTAAGAAGATGGCGTTAAAGTCGAGAGCTCTCCTTGCTCTTGACTTACGAGTTTTTCAGACTCTTCTTTGCTGACCTGGATAGATTTCAGGGGGACTGATGTGGTTCCTCATAGAAAGTCCTTCCGTTGGAGCCAACCTGGTGTCCTTGTGGCCAGACGGGGTTAGGGAGTTGGGAAAGAAAACCTTGCCCTTCAGTCACCAAGAGTATGCGTGGCCAACATGACTAGGCACTATTACTGTTGACCTTGATAACTTAGTCAAAGTCATGGGTGCTGGATTTCTCCACCATGAGGTTAAGGTTTTTCCTTTTCTATGAACTGTTCCTTCAAAGCCCATAGTTGGGGACTTCACTTCCTGATGGTTGTTTATGTTTTCCATAAACATATATCTAGGGCTGGCCAGATAGCTCAGTGGATTAAAGTGCTTTCTTCAGCAGCTGCAGGGCCTGGGGTTCGCTCCCCAGCATGCTGTGTTGGCCCTGCCCCCGGGGCATGCTGAGACCTCAGTTGAGACTGCAGTGGTGGTGCGCACCTGTAATCCCAGCACTTGGGAGGCTGAAGACAGAAGGATCACTATAAGTCCAACCTGTGTTAGTGAGACCCTGTAGACTCTATACTAAAATTAAAAAATATATATATCTATATAGATTTGTTTGCTCAACTTGTTAGAAGGTGTAGGGGTTTCATGGGATAGTCTAATGTTGGCCTCTTTGTCCTGGGTGAGAATTTAGCAGCCTGAGGCAACATTTCAGTGTAGAATCCATGTAGAGTTTTACTTTCTTTTTCCTAAATACTTTAGTCATTGTTCCCCCTCCGTCCAAATGGACAACACATTTCAAGTTGTTGATCTGTCTTAAGTTAAAAAAAGGCATTTGAGATGTTTTTATATAGGAAAAAAAAAAAAAAAACTGATCTGGGGGCTTCCTGGTACTCCTGGCTCACTGCTTATGTAACATCTGTTTAGTTTTCATAATGCAGTGCCGAGTCCAACGATGTACGTAGGTGTGGAACCATCAGCGGTGCGGTTCTCTCTGGTCTGGTCCTGGCTCCTTTGGAGCAGGGAGGCCCCGGCCCAGGTTCCTCGGGCATCTGTCAGCCCGGCTGGTGGAGAACCAACCCCAGTTAAGTCAGCAGGAAGGGAGAGCTTGGAATCAGAGCATCTTTTTCCTCTGTGTATTTTTAGAAGCAGCAAATATCATCCATAAATATTTAATGTTGTGTTTATAGACTTCAGCATCATAAAAGTACAAAAAGGGTGACTATGAAGGGTTGGTTTGCATAGAGCTGGAGAGAGAGGCCCCCTGCAGACCAGCAGGGGAGCGAAATTCGTCCTGTACACACTTAGGAAAAAGCAGGTAGGTGAATAGCCGGAGTGTTGTTCTGGGACCACCTGGGGTGGTTTTCCACTCACCCAGTCCTGGTGGCTCTTTTCTGACTGTGAGAAGAATAATGTGCAGTGAATAGTTTGAAAAATAAAATCTAGCAAAACATGAACTACCTGTACAGACGCCCAGAGGTGGTCTTCACCTGCATTCTGTATTTGCATTTGTGTGTCTTCTTCCAGCTGCTGGTGCGTGTGTGCGTGTGTGTGTGCGCACATCCCTGACCTCCTAGATACTCAGCTTCCTCAGGTGCTAATCCTCTGTTTAACCCAAGAGGCCAAGTGCTGGCTCATCGACCAACATCGATTGCAAATATTTGTATGAATGTGTTCCGTCAAGTGTGTGTCCTATAATTTATTTAACACATGCGGTTGGAGATTTAGATTGCCTCCAATTTTTGCTTTAGGGCAGATTGCTGGAAATAGAACTGTAGGGCTCTTGAGACCGATTACCAAATTGCTTTCCTGAAAAGGTCGAGCCAGTTAGAGGCTGGAAGGAGGAGCTGGGGCCGCAGGCTTTGCAAACCACTGGCAGGATGCTGCTTAGCTGAACTCGGAGTGTGCGCCGCCTCTGTCCGTCACCTGCACCCCTTTCTTAGGCTCCTGAGAAGGTGCAGATATTAAATGTTGGTCAGCCATTGGCGTTCCCTTTCCTGAGAGTTGGACACCAGCCGCGCTAAGAGATGTGTCTCAGTTATTTGGAACTTTGTACTCTCTGGGGTTCCCTCGAGCTCTGCTTCGTTTTAAGGATTGCTGTGTGGGAGTTTGAGCTAAATGCACCGTTCCTGAGGTTTGCCGGCAGCCCTGGCCTCCTCCGTCCAGATGGCAGCCAGACTCCCGGCCTGCGCGGTGGAGCTGCATGTGCAGTCAGAGCTGGCTCCAGAGCGCAAGGGGAACGTGTTGGCAAAGTGACGCGGCCAGATCAGCTCCGTGCTCAGCACGGGTCCCTTGTCCTGAAAGGCCTGGGGCGTGCATGGCGGTTGTGACTGCTGCTGCTGCTGCTGCTGTGGCAGGTGTTGGTGGTTGGGCTGGGTGAGAGCTGGTGGTCCGTCCCTCCTGCACTTTCCTAGGGTGACAGGAGTGGGAAATGCACAGATTCCCATGTTAATCCATAAAATCTAATTGTAAATGAGCAAGCTTGCCACTTTGTAGCCGCGGGCCATTAGCCAAAGTTCCACGTTTCCCAAGAATGTGTGTGTGTGTGTGTGTGTGTGTGTGTGTGTGTGGCAATGCAGCTCGGACTCTAAGTGATCCTCCTGTCTCAGCCTCCCCAATGCTGGGATTACAAGCATGTGCCATCACTCTTGGTTTCAGGGGCCAGCACAGCACACCGGGGCCCTGGGCCAGCATGGCATGCAGTACCAGGGGTCGAACTTGGGTCCTTGCACTTGCCAGGCAGGCGCTTAAACTGCTGAGCTATCTCTCTAGCTCACATTAATTACACTGTTAGAAAGCTTAATGCCAGCTCCACTTCCTCTTTAAGGGTGTCCATTTTAAGAATATTGTCTATTTTTTCCCCTAATGAAAGTTTCTCAAACTTTGAAATGAACTTTTGAAAGAAAGGAGAGGGAAACTAACATAAATTACCGTTGTATTGCTTTAAAAAAAATGCTCCAGTAATGGAGTGGGGGGAGAGCACTTATTTTGCCACATAACAAATTGAACTTGATAATAATTTTGTGTATTTTGCTCAAAAGGATGTGGACTAGGTACAGCAGGTGTCCTTCCAATGAGTCATTTCCCAGCAGATCCAGTAGATGGAGAGGATCTGTGGAGAAATGCCTCAGGCATCTGCCTTTTTAACAGTTTGTCTCCCTGAAGTAGAACATTCTAGGTGTTGCTCCACGTGGAGGACGCTGACATGGAGGGGGAGCAGGCGAGGCAGAGCCCTGTAACCACATTGCTTCCTGGAGGCGGCTGCCTGTCGATGACTTTGAACTCAGTGGCACGGGGCATGTGTACGCACAGGCTTCCGTCCTGGGCAAACGCGAGACTGAACTCAGGGGCGCGGAGCATGCGTACCCACAGGCTTCAGGATGAGGCAAATGCGACCACATGTTCTCTCCACCAAAACAAACAGAAAGCTGGAAGCTCTCTTCTTGTGCATAATTTCCATCTTGTGAAATCAGTCATGTTGCTCTGATGCCGGTCCAACTTAGGCATGGCTTTGAATTCGTTCAAGATAAAATTACCTGTGGCGATTATATGCCGCTCCTCCTTGTGAGAGCTACTGATTGACTGATTTGCCATTGTGGATTAGATGCAGTAATAGGGAGACTTCAGCTGTCTTAGTAATGCATTTTAATTTTTTTCCTTTGAGGATCTGGGTGTCCTATCTGAAGGAGGCTTTAGTAGAGCCTAATAACCTTGCCCAGTGGAAATCCATAGTCCACGGGGCTGCCTGCTGAATCAGGGCTTGGAAATCCAGATGTATGAAGGGCTGTGGTCATGGGTGGCTGGGCCACCTGCCCCTCAGGTGTGTGATGAAACTGCTGATCATTCTCTTTATGAAAGACAAGTTCAAAAACAAGACTGATTTCATACAGAGTAGTTTGTCCCACCCCAGAGGCTGGTTTTCAGCTCAAGCCATATATGAATATGAATCTGCTTCAACTCATGAATCTGCTTCAGGCCACTTGGGTGTGGGAATGGTGTTATGGATGTGTGTTGTAGTTGGTGTCTATTTGTACCCACAAAGCCTCACACAGTCACTCACAGGCCAGCCTTGTAGAGGTTGTGATTCATACATGATCCAGTGCTGGGATTATGGGATTATGGTGTGGGTGCTGCTGGGATTATAGGAGTTAAGTGCTGCTGGCATTATGGGTGTGGGTGCTGATAGGATTATAGGTGTAAGTGCTACTGGGATTATGGGTATGAGTGCTATACCAGCTCTGGCATGGATAGCCTAAATACAATACGAGGACAGAGGCTTGCTAGCTGCTGCAGCCACTGCTCCTCCCTTTGTTCTTTGCTGTCTTCTGTCTCCATGAACCGCTGCCCTCTGCCATGTGCCACTCTGCCTTGGAGCCAGCTGAGTATGGACTGAAACCTCCACTAACTGTGAGCTAAGTAAGTCTTTCCTTCCTTCATTTTGGGCATTGGGCATTTGTCTCAGCAACAAGAGAAAAGCAACTCACACAGCATGGAATTAAAAATACACAGCAGAGGAACTGAGCAACAACTCAGCAGCCCAGCCCCTGCCTGCCAAGTGAGAGGCACTGCGAGTTCCCAGTACCCCCAAAATACATACACAGCAGACACCATTAAAAGAGGAATCATATAAACCAAAAAACTTCCCATGCTTCTTCCTTGTGCTGATTGCCACAAACAAGTTTCAGTCTCTAGTCCCCAGGGGAGGTGCTAGGAGTGATCCATCTATAGAAACAATGGGAGGACGAATGAAAGTGAAAACAGACAAGTAAAATTTTTCTTGTCGTATCTATTAGACTCTATGTTCACATTGGGGTTGCTATTTTAGTATATAATAATGCCATGTTTATTTTCAAAATACTATCTATAATAGGACATTTCTACAAATGAGCCCTATTTTTTAAAAATTGTCCATAAGATATTTTATGTGGGAGGGTGATTTGCAAAATGAAGTGTATAATCTTGTCAGATAAGGCTGGTGTTTCTAGGCTCCTGTATCTAGTCGACATTAGGAAAGTCAGCTCATAAAATGGAAAATAATTTTCAAGTGAAAATTTCACTACTTTTGGGAGAAGGGTAGTGTTAATCTTAGATGGTATTGACTGCTTTAGGAATTGGTCCAGAAAAAACATGTGGTTGACTAACTTCAAATTTTCATGTAGATCAATTAAAGAGGAAAGATGTGGCCTAAAAAAATCCCCAAATCCGTCTGTTATGGTGTGTGTCTAGCTGTCCCCCCAAAGCCTCCTGTAGAGCATGGGGCAGACTGTGCTGAAGGAGCAGCGAGTGGCTTGAGGGGTGTGGCCAGAGGGCCAGGGTGGAGCTCAAAGGGTGGGTCCAGAGAGATGTGAACCATTAAACTGACAGCACGCACTGTCAGATGTCCACCCCCTTCCCCTTCTCCAGGCAGTGGTGTCTTGGAGGTATGGAGCAAATCATCCTGGACATGACTCTGTAGAGTCTTGAGGTCTTGCTAGGTAATTCAGGCTGCTTTAAATTATGAAACCTCCAGTAACTGTGAGCTACATAAACATTTCCTTCCCTAAGCTTGTGTGTGGGATATTTGTCCCAGCAATGAGAGAAAAGTAATTAAGACAGAATTTGGTACCAGAGGTGTGGGATCATTGCTGGGGCTAAATCTGACCATGTGGATTGCAAGGTTTTGGGAATAGCTTATGGGAAGAGAAAGGAAAGGTTTGGAGATGGTGCCTATGAGCAAAGCGCTGGAACAGTTTTGGCACTTCTCCAGGGGAGGTTCTGGTCAGAGCTCGGAAAAGATTGATAGAAAGCCAACCTATAAAGACCAGGCTGGGGAGGTTTCTTCTGGAAAGAAGGACTGCATTGGCTGTTGAACTACACATCATGGCTTGGCAGAAAGCTTGTCTGAATTTTGCCTGTGTCCAGAGACTTTGCCTGAGACTGAAATTAAACCTGGAGAACTAATTAATCTTTTGAAAGAAATCTCAGAGCAGTCAAATATTGGGGCAATGGCATGGCTGTTGCTGGAGGCTCTTAGTCAAATATATGCTGAGGATGAAGAGCA
Organism: Capromys pilorides; assembly: GCA_004027915.1. NCBI lineage: Eukaryota > Metazoa > Chordata > Mammalia > Rodentia > Capromyidae > Capromys > Capromys pilorides. The sequence continues at coordinate 6,424 of PVKN010014476.1, read as the reverse complement.
AAGAGCCCAGCAGAATGAATTAAATTGTGGTGAGTTTGGTGAGAAGGAAAGCACCAGGAAGGCTATGGGCTGCAAAGATGGAGCTCAGATCTCCATTGCCCAGGAGAACAGAAAAGATGTCCTGAGGACATCACAGGAGGTGGCAGTTTCTCACCCTTTGTAGCCTCAGAATCACAGTGGTGAGAGACTTGGCTTTGAAGAGAAAGCCACAGAGCACCGTGTTCCACAGTGGAGGCGGCAGCCACACCGGATTACAGAATGGCATTGGCACAGAGAATTTGTTTCTCACAATCAGGTTCAGAGTGCTCACAAATCCAGGTACTCAGCTCCCTACCCCCAGGCTATGACACAAGGAAATCTGGCTACTGCTCCAGCTGGCAGCAGATCTTGGCATCATCCATGTGGCATTGGTTTTAGGTGCATGAAAAATGTAGGACTTCTGAAGTTAAGAAGGCTTCCACCTCAATTTCAGAAGAAGGCCTGGGAGGACAGGCAGTGTGCCCCTGAGAGGGCAGTGTGCGAAGTTATGAGTGAGAAGCCTACTCCATGGAAACTCCAGAAATTTGGAAAAGCCAGAGATGTGGATCATCTAAGGAAAACTGCAAGGAGGGAGCAAAGCTGGCCTAAGAGAGAAGCTGTGGGAGCTACCAGTAAGGGTGCCATAGGGTTGGAGCCACATGGAGCTCATGATTTGCCATAGATTGCTTTGGATGTTCCACAGGGAATTATAGGACTTAATGTTTGCCCTGCTGGATTTTGGACTTGTTTTGGCCCCAGTGGTTTGTATCCTCCTGTGTATATCTTTTGGAATCGCAGTGTTTATCTTCTGCCTTTGAATGTTGGATATATTTAACTTTTCATTGGTATAGGGACTCACAGTTGAGAGTTTGCCTTGGATCTTGGAGGAAACTTGGGACTTGGACTTTTCAGCAGCACTGAGACTGATAGGACTTTGGCAATTCTTAGAGATGGACTAAAATGCCTTTTGCAGAAAGGGATGTGCATGAGACTTTGGGGGGCCAGGAGCGGAATGTTATGGTTTGTGTCTAGTTGTCCCCCCAAATCCTCATGCAGGTCATGGAGTAGACTCTGTTGGAGGAGCAACAAGTGGCTTGAAGGGCGTGGCCAGAGGACCAGGGCAGAGCTCGAGGGCCAGGCCAGAGAGGCACGAACCATTAAACTGACAACATGCGCTGTCAAATGTCCCCCCCCCCCCCACACACACACACCAGGGGGTGGTCTCTTGGAGATATGGAGCAAATCATCCTGGACATGGCACTGTAGAGTCTCGAGGTCTTGCTATGTAATTCAGGCTGTTGTATATTATGAAACCTCCAGTAACTGTGAGCTATATAAGCCTTTCCTTCCGCCAAGCTTGTGTGTCGGGTATTTGTCCCAGCAACGAGAGAAAAGTAGCTAAGACACCGTCACCCCACCACTGACCTGGTCCACCTTCTGTGGAGGCCTGCTACTGTTCCGTATAACTCTAGCATCACTGGGCATCAGACTTTTAATATTTTACTTTCTTCAAATCCACTTAAATTGAAAAGCTAATACTTGCTTCAGGTATCAGAAGGTACGTTGGGGACCACCTGTGTGTGTGCTACCCTGCCAAGTGTACAGTTCCTGAGCTATGACTGTGTGACATTGGGCACATATTTCCGTGAAAAATGTAGCCTCCATGTGGAGGTGCCCAAACAGTGTACAGACAGACACTGACATTGATTTTTGGCACTTGAGCAGGGAAAACAAAAACAAACCTGAAACATCTGAGCATTTTAAAATATGAAATACAAATGGAAATGCTACTATTTTGAGTATTGCAGGTTTCACGAACATGGATTGTTAAAATTCATTTGCTACATGTTTAAGTGGCTACTAGCAGGTGTAAAATCACAGGTCAGCATTGTTTTCTGTTTTTGTCGTACAGTGTAGGTGCCGGTGACGTTTGTCACGTAACAAATGCACTAGAACTCAAACGTAGGGCTTTTTAGTTAAGGACAAAACCCCCCTAGGAATCTGGGTTTTGATGCTGGCCTTTTAAACTCATTCAAGGCACCCCAGGGAGCGAAGCCGCAGGATTGTGCTGTTTTTAGCCCTTCTGTAAGGTGGCAGAGAAGAGTTGGCCGCGATAGCTCAAGCCCCCCTGAGCTGGGAAGGGATGGACGCCCTCGGTGCAGCGCACTTTTCTTGCTCTCACATGAGATGGTGTAGGCTTAATGCTGTATTCGCTTTGCCCATTGGGTAGCCCGGAAGTCAAGGTGAATAATTCAGCAAGCAGGAAGTGGCCCACAAGGTAACTGCTATGAAGCTTCATCATGGAGGGTCTAACATTCTGTCCTGGGTTTATGATAGCTGCCAGAGCTCCTGCCATCATATCCACCTTCCAATCTCTGAAGGTTAGGAAGTGGGGAATGCATCACCATTAAGGGCTGCTGGCATCAGGACCTGTCTTCCTGTTGCCACGTGAGTGTGTGCTTGCTCCATCACGAGTTACTAGCACAGGACGGACATCGATCTTGTAGCTCCGTGTATCCTGGTATCATCACTGTTGCACACTGAGAGCTTGCTGAGTGGTAGATTCTTGCTGTGTGCATCCACCTCGCCCGTCGGTGTCATAGGGTCAGCTGAGCTTAGTGCATGAAACGCAGAGAGGGTGGCAGTGAGCAGACCAAGCTGACATGCTGCATCCCGGCAGAAGGAAACACACACTGTACCTACAACAGCTTCTAGTGTTGTGGTGCCAGGAATAAAAGGCTGTAAGCTCACTTTGATATAGTTGAATTCGGTTGTGCTTTCATGATTACAAAGATGGCTGCGTTAACCAAAGATGAACATGGCCATGGCCTTCAGGTACTGCTTGGCTTTTGCTTGCGTGCTTGGGACTGCACTGGCGACTTACCAGGACCTCAGCAAGCTGTGTCAGTGCCCTACCACCGAGCTGCAGCCCAGCCCCGGGTAGTCGTAAACATTCCCACGTGTATTGTTTGCTTACGTGTGGGTTCCTTTGGTTCTAGGTATCCAGCTCAGAACCTCACACTTGCAGGTGCCATGCAGCCAAGCTATATCCTGGCCCTTGTTTACAGTCTGAGCTGCGTGATTTTAAAAAATAGATTTAAAACTCATTTCTCTTTTTACTATAATTCTTGGCTGGCAAAAGAAGGCAAGTTTTCCCAGCATACCGTTGCCAATTAAAAAGACCATAAAGGGAAATTGATTCCTCGTGGAGTTTGTGCAGAAATTAGTAGACATTATACTTTTCCCTAGGCGTGCGTGAGGCTGAATGGGCAAATAGTGAGTTAGAGGAGAATTGAGCTGATTAATAAGCCTCTCATTTTTTTTTTAAATAGCTTTTTCTGACCCAGTAAGGAAAACCCAGGCTGAGCTTTGCTGCATCCTGGCAGCGGTGCTCAAATGGATGCAAGTGGAATACACTTATTATTACTCAGCTTTCTGCAGTGTTTTGCTTTCCACAGAGCTTTTATAAATCATTGTGATTATTTCTTCTTGGGAAACTGGTTTAAATGCTCCCATTGACCCAGCGTAGTGAGTTTCCCTGTGGTCAGGATTGTGGAGATTGAGAAGGGCTCAGAGCTACGGGGCCAAGGTCCTCCTGGCATCCGGGGGCAGGCTCTGTGCTGCATCTGTGGTGGGCTTTGTACTGTTCCCTGTCCCTGTGCACCGGCCTGCTGAAACCTGAGCGACAAGTGCTGAGATGTGATGCCACCCCAAGGGAGTGGGCCAACGAGGCCACTGGAGGTGGTGCCCTGGGTAGGAACAGTACCCTGGTAGGAACGGCACTGTGGGGAGGAATGGTACCGTAGGGGGGAATTGCAGAGGTGGTGCTGGGTAGGCATCCTGGAGTGGAGCAGGAATGGTACCCTGGGGAGGAATATAGAGGTGGCACCCTGGGCTAGGAATGATACTCTGGTACTAGTGGTACCCTGGGTAGCAGCAGCACCCTGCTTAAGAATGTTACTCTGGTATTAACGGTGCTCTGGGTAGGGATAGAGTAATCGCACCTTGAGGTAGCACAGTGTCTTGACTAGGAATGTTACTCTGGGTAGAAATGGCGCCCTGTAACTGCACTCTGAGTACCCATGGTATTTGGGTTAGGAATGAGAGACCTTCAGTAGCATGGCGCCCTGGCCCTACTAGGACTCTGAACAGTAACAGTGCTGTGGGTAGGAGCAGAACTGGGAGTAGGAATAGTACTCTGTTGGAAGAACGGTACTCTGTGTAGGAATGGTGTCCTGGGTAGGAATGGTACCGTGGATAGGAATGTTACGCTGGTACCCGTGGCACTCTGGGTAGGAATGTAGGAACAGGACCTTGGGAAGGAGTGGAACTCTGGGTAGTAGTGGTGCTCGGGGTGGGAATGCAGCGAAGGTACATTGGCAAGACCAGTACCCTTGGCAGAGACAGTACTCTGAGGGAGGAGTGGTACCCTGGGCAGTAGCTGTATTCTGTGCAGGAATGGTACCCAGGAGGGGGAAGGGTACCCAGGTTATGTGTGCTCACCTGGGGAGGAACAAGCGTATCCTGGGTAAGTGTGGTACCCTGGCAGAAGTGGTACCCTGGTAAGCCTCATACTCCTGGGGGGAATGCAGAACTGACGTCCTGGGGGAGGCATAGCACCCTGACCAGGAGTGGCACCCCATCGGGGGTGGTGTTTGTTGGCTGACTCGGCCCACCAGGCATTGCAGTGTCTGTCCTACCCCTACTTTAGCTGTGCAAGTAGAGGCCTGATACATCCCAGAGCCAGTTGTGTGGACGTCATCTTTCTGATCTTTGTCTCGCCCTCTTATCTAGCTTTCCTGGAAGGGTTCCCTGAACAGGGCAGCACTGCATAGGAAGGGCCCTGTCTCGAGGACTAGCTCAGCTTCCTTAAGGTCTGTGGCTTATGTCCTCTGGTTGTTGTAAGGAGGATGCTGCCATATATACTCTTGTTCTCTTCTTAGCTGTGTTGATCACTAAGGCCGGGGTCTGGAGCATATTAGGCTAGGTCTCGACCACTGAAGTACCTTCCCAGTCCTTCTTATGTATTTTTATTCTTGAGGCCAAACCGTGCCTAGGCTGGCCTCAAATTTGGGATCCTCCTGTCTCAGCCTCTCAGGAGGCTGGGATAAAAACAAACAAACAAACAAACAAACAAACAAACAAACAAAAACCCCACTGTGCCTGGTACACATATCTCTGTGTAGTAGTTACCAAATATGATAATAGTGTTGCATTGTAAATTAGTGCAGCTAACTGGCATAGATACTGTGGTGTAGTCAATTACATTTTTATGTGTTTACAGTAGGAACTGATCTGTGAAAACCCAGGGCGCTAGAGACACAAGCTTCCTTGTAGGCAGAGTGGCTTCAGAAGGTGGAGGCGCGGAACTCCCGATTCCTGGCTGCCTGCCCTGAGGCTCACAGATACAAATCTCAGCCATAGATGGGTGTGAGCAGCACTGAATCGCAGGAGTCAGCAGCACAGAGGACAGCAGGAGCCAGGGAGCAGGCAGAATGCAGGACGTGTGGGTGCTGGCTTCCGGGAGAGCTGAAATTCTCCAGGAAAGCAGCAAGTTTCTCATCTCAGTGTTGTTGACGCCTGCACCCAGGTGCCCCTTGGGCCATGGAACGTCCTTGGGGGCCCCACCGCCAACGCCACACGTCCCAGAGAGGCCAAGCGATACCTCAGATGGCCAGAAGTGTCTCCCACCCTGCCACACGATCCCCCAGGGTTATACTGTGCTACTAGACTTGGTTTCAGAGCACACGGCTGCACTAGTTCTTCATACGCAGAAGGCCAAGGCCAGGCTATGCTTAGAACCCACAATACCCAGCTCGTGGGTCTTGGGGAGATGGGTTTTCAACAGGTCCTGGAAGGCAGAGACAAACTGATGGACGAGAGTGAAAGAACCAGCATTTTGAATGCCTTTTTAAAAAAAGTATTATATTCACAAATATACCTCGTTTTGCCCATACTTGGTGGAAGTAGATATGTAGAGGAATCATTAGAAGTGAGTTAACATAGCAATGGAATGGAGTATTGGTTCCAGAATTTCATTTTATATCTCTTCCCAGTAATCAGAAGTTGGTTGTCATAGAAATACTCCAGTTTACCTGTGCTGTGAGTGGAGAGTGTACTTACGGGTACACAGCGGTGTGTCTGGTGTATTGCCATGATTTTACTGCCTGCCTTTGGCATTTTAAAGTGATAGCCACTTGCCTTCAGGCTTGCTCAGGACTCCAGAGGTGTGAATAATCTCTGCTAACTGCAGTATTTAGAACCCCACGGTGGTTGTTTTGTTTTGTTTTTAAACTTGTTGATTCATGCAGGCTCCAAACATGTGCATTACCCACGTGGAACTTAGGCAGCTTTAGATGAAAAGACACCCACCCTCCATGCTCAAAATCTGGCCTGAGATTGTTAC
>PVKN010014475.1:0-19172 GCA_004027915.1 Capromys pilorides | reverse complement strand
GATGGATTTTCAGAAAACACCAGGCTCAACTAATTTTAATGGATCGTGCTTTTACAGCATGGAAACAATTTAAAACATATCTTTCACGTTACAAATTTATCTCACAGAGGAAACTGTCAAAGCTGAATGAGGACAAAACCTGTAAGTAATGGCTTTTGTGAGGGGAAATGGAGTCGGTGGTTAGGAGTTTGGAGTCCAGAAAGGCTTAAGCATGATTTCATGCCCCATTATGCTGTTTGACCTTGAGCAAGCTACTTAAGCTTTCTGAATCTTGCTCACCAGAAAGAATCTAGGGTTGTGATGAGGATACGGATTTTCACACTAAGGCATAAAACATAATATACTGCAAAGTTACCACAATTACATATTTTAAACCAAAGTACTAATGTATGTGGGAACAACCTAATGCTCATTGCTATATGAACGAATAAAGAAAATGTATGGTATCCTTATGAAAAATGCTATCTTTACTTGCTACAAACCAGGTGGTTTAAAGAAATATTTCTAGGGCTGGCCAAATAGCTTAGCAGATTAAAGTGTCTGCAAGCAGGAGCAGGGGCCCATGGTTCAATCCTCGGGCCTGCCATACCAGCCCTGCCCCCAGAGCACGCTGAATCAGTATTTGAGACTGGGTGTGGTGGAACACACCCGTGACCCCAGCTCTTAGGAGGCTGTAAACAGGTGGATCACTATGAGTTCAATCTAGTAGTGAGACCCTGAACACCATGTAGACCCTTCCCTAAAAAATACAGAAAAAAAAAGAAAAGAAAAAGAAATGTTTCTAACAGTCTGGAGGCCAGAATTCCCATTTCAGGATGCCAGAGAGGTCAAATTTCAATGAGAGCCCTTGGAAGTCTCATAATATCAGCTCTCTTGCTTCTTCTATTTGTTCTGTCATTTACAAAGGCTCATCAAGTTTCTAAAGGACTGGAGGTCAAGCCCTCCCCTCCGCTGACTGGGAACTTAAAAAGGTCTGCAGGGCTAGAGAAACTGTTGGGTCATTTTTGGAACATACAACTCCAAACAATAGGGCTCTGACTGATGAAAATTGAGATGACTTTTAACTCCTGGTCTGGCTACAAATAATTTAGTCTATTTAAATGTATCAAAACATTAAGCCGAATATGGAAATGTAAAAGAGATATTTAGTCAAATATACTGTAAAAAATCTTAAGTTTCCAAGATAATGAGATATGTGAGTTTTTTGGTCCTGGTAGACCAGATACTTGGGAGGTTGAGGCAGAAGGATTGCAAGTTCCAGGTGAGTTAGGGCAATTTACTGATATTGTGTCTCAAGATGCAATGAATGGCTAAGGATGTAGCTTAATCTGAGATCCTAGGTTCAATCCTTAGTATTGAAAACCAAAATGCATGCTATCTACTTGGCCTCATGTGATAACTGGGTATTAGTATACAAGTAAATAAAAGGTAATATCATCAAAAGGAAGTTTCTCACTGTCTCTCTATTACTCAAGCCTTTGTGTCTATGTCTGTTCATGTGTACATGATGAGTATGTGTTGTTCTGCTAGAGCTGATTGAGGACTGCTGTTTATTTTCACATTGTTTGTTTTTGTGGTATTGGCGATTGAACCCAGAGAGCACAGAACTATGAGCATCTTGCTAAGTTGTTCGGGTTCCCCATGAAGTTGAAATCCTCCACCTCGGCTGCTTGAGTAGCTGGAATTATGGGCCCTCAAACCAAGCAGAGCTGAACTGTTAATAAATAGATAAGAACATTATTTTAGAAAGTTTGACTATGTTCCAATCAGATAGAGTGAAGCTTTTGAAGAGGATGCATGGAATGCTAGATTTGGGAACACTCAGCTCTTTACAGGTCAAGTCACTATGATGGGTTTAGTTGGGTCACCTCTTCCCTGTCCTTAGCTGCCCCCTCCCCCGATTTCATATATTGAAGTCAACCACAGAGCTTCAAAACGTGACTGAATTCGGTGATACTGCCTTACACAAGCCCATTGGTGGAGGTGCGGGAGTGCTCAGTCTAAGTAGTGCCGGGAACCTATAGAAAACAAATTTCTGTTGTTAAAGCTACACAGACAGCCCTAGGGGCAGTCACCTGGCTTATACATAAGTACACGAAGCAAATTGTATCTCTTTAATATTTTCTAAATATTTAAGAGTTTCTGTCCCAAAATGTTAAAAAAAAAAAAAGGGGGGATGGGAAGGAGTTCGATGAGGGTGCACACCTTCAACCCCAGCATTCTGAGAGGCTGAGGCAGGAGCACTGCACATTTTAGTCCTGCCTCGGCGACTTAGTAATTTAGCAACTTCCTGTCTCAAATGAAAAATAATAGTGATCGAGAATGCTACTCAGTGCAAAGGCCTAAGATTCGGTTCCTACCACAAAAAAGAAAGAAAAGAAAATGTATCTTCCAAAATCTCTGCCCCTCACACATTCCAACCTAAAGTCTTCTGGTCTTATGTGTTTGAGGCTCTTTTACCAAATGCTGTTAAATATATACAAAGAATTTCTTATTATTTCAGTGTCCTAAGAATAGCCCCAGTATGATTTAAGATTAGAAATTTTATAATGAAGTCAACATGGAATTTAAATATTAATCTTTAAAAAGAAAAGATCAGGAGGTCCAGGTCAGAACAGTGAGATTTAATTTAGTTACAGTGAAGGGTTTCAGTTGTGAGCACCTTGCCCCTTCTTGGCAGCAGCGATGCCACTAATTGCACCATTACTAGCGCAAGGTGGCAGGAGAAACAATAACAAGTTTTTATTATAATTTAATAAGGAAAAGTGTATTTATTTATATCATTTTATAAAAGATGCAAATATTTTCCTTTGTAAATTTGCATGTGTGTATATGTATTAGATACAAATTTATTTGTCTTCATATATCAATTAAGTAAATAGGTTAAGCCATTTATAAAAGGCCGGTGAGATAGCTCAGCGACTTAAAGCTTGCTTAGGCAAGCATAGGGACCAGGGTTGGATGCCCTGGACTGCCTGCCATGCCGGCTCCGCCCATGGGAGTGCTGAACCAGCCGTGGAAACTGGGTGTGGAGGTGCATACCTGTAATCCCAGCACTGGGAAGGCTAAAACAGGAGGATCACTATGAGTCCCAGCTGCGTGGTAAGATTTTGTACCAAATACACAAAATTTAAAAAAAAAAAAAAAAGAACTATAAGCAAGCCCCTTAATAGAACAGCTGATTCATACTAAGAATAACATTAAAATGAACAGCAATTACAAGCACTTAGCACACAACTGAGATGTTGGCTTCATGTAAGGCAAACTCTGTCATTATCACAGGGCCAGCAGCGTGCTTGGCGGTGGAGGCTCTTAATGGGTACTGTGGGCGCAATTGAATTAGGCTGAACTCAAATAGATTAGTAGTGTATTATACTTACTTAGTGATTTATCTTCCTATCATTTTCCAAAAGTATTTTAATATTGCCAAGAGAAGTTTTTACTTTTTTTTTTTTTTACCAAATATGAAAGTATTTTACTAAGGGGAAATAAGCATGTTAGGAATCAAAATCATTTCAAGCTTGCCTCTTCATGCCCAAAGCTTTTAAATAATACTTGGCCTGGGCTGGGAGACAGTTCGGTTGTCTAAGTGCCTGTCTGGCAAGGGCAAAGTCCCAAGTTTGATTCCTGAGACTGCATGCCTTGCCTGCCCTGAAACTGGGCATGGTGGCACATACATGCAGTGTGTGGGGAGGCGGCTACAGTGGGATCACTATGAGTCTGAGCTGTGTAGGGTGACTCTGTATGGAATAAATGAATAAATGAATATTCATATAATAATAAATAAATAATGTTTGATCTGTAGCAGTATGTCATTACTAATAGATATATATCAAAGAAAATTTAGTAATTGTTGATGTGCCAAATGACTTTCTTGATCAAAGTAGTTTTCTCTTTAGCTATTTAGAGTTCAAAAATTTGATTTTTTTCTTTTTGTATTTTTAGGGAAAGGTCTACAGGATATTCAGGGTCTCACTACTAGATTGGGCTCATAGTGATCCGCCTGTTTATAGCCTCCAAAGAGCTGGGATTACAGGGGCGCACCACCACACCCATTCTCAATTGCTGTCTCAGCGTGCGGGGGTGGGGGGGTAGGCACAGCAGGACCAGAGATCAAACCCCTGGCCCCTGAGCCTGCTTGCAGGCACTTTAATCTGCTGAACTATTTGGCTGGCCCTTGATTTTTTTTTTTTTTTAATCTTAAAGCATTATCTCTTTCTATTTCTCGAAAATAACAAAACACTTTGCTAATTTTCAACTTTCCTGGGTCTGAAGTGAGTTCAAATCTCAACCCTGATAATGGTACAAATCCATTAAATTTAGTAGGTGTGTGTTCTCTCTGCTCTTTTCTAAATGCTCCTGAGAATTTATCTTTGCATTCATACAAACAATTGAGCAGCAAGCCACGGACAGTGGCTCCCCGTGAGCACATAGCAGGAAGGCCTGCCTTCATCATCTGTTTCTTATTCTCACGGCTTTACCCTAGGAAAGGTTTTCTAGAAAGGGGTGTCAGAGCCATGGGACAGTAAGCATGTACTATAATGGGTACAGAACGTCAGAATTCAGATTCCACTCTGACTTCCATATGTGCTTCCATGTATGTTATATGATACATACAGTATTGATTGCCTAGCTGCTAAGAACCTCAGATCTTAAATACATTTTGACTGAATCCTTAAAATGTCAGTACTTGATAGTTATTATCATCCTCACTTGTGTGAATCAAAGTTACCAAAGGTATCTATCAACCCTGTTTTGTCTTGAATGAAGGAAAAAAGTTCTAGAACGGTACAAAAAAAAACCACTATTACTTCGCTTATAGATGGCACTGCTGAAGCTTTCAGGTTGAGTTGCCCAGAGACAAGCAGAAATCCAGGCAGTCCCTAACTGCGATGCTGTGTGAGCATCCTTTAGCCCCTCGGGAACCTGAGGCTTGGAAAGGTGAAAGAAGCGGCTCTGAATTTCCCAGGCAGAAAGTGGTGGAGCCAAGTTTTAAACTTAGGTCTGTTTACTGCAAAACGAATGTTCCACTTTCTGTTCTAGCACTGTGTAGAAGGATCAATGTCAGAGAAGTAAACTGTACCTTCTCTTTCAATTTACTAAACAGTTGTGAAAAGAGTGTATTTTCCAACTTCCTTGTTCTCCTCCTTCCAGCTAGAAGAGTTTTCTCTATTCTTCTGTCTGATTTAGTTCATCTCCAAAAATCAAACCTGTCTCTGGTTTTCCAGAGAGGGGACAGAGAGACCACAATGTATGTAGACTTACTTTCTTTAAAAATAAATAAATAAATAAAGCTTTCCTTGTATTGATAAGAGTTCAAGGACTATCTTCCTCGACAATGCTAGGTCTTTGATGCATTAGATTTAACGAGACATTACAGCATGAGGGTGAGCTGAAAAAAACTCTTTAGTGGAGTTCAAATAGAAAAACTTTGTACCCTGCAAATAATCGAGTTTTAAAACCATCCCGCTTTGTTCACAGTGTCCTAGGATACCTGCTATTCTTTAGTCAACCTTCTCCCTAGGAATCCTTCCTTCCACAAATACATTCTTTAGTATCGCTGTGGGAACTTTCAAGTCTTATTTCTGCCCAACGAAAACTTTTTAGTTTCGTTTTTTTTCTAGTTAGCACCATTGGATACCAGATGAAGGCCGTTTCTCACTTTGCGCTGATAGTTGATTAAGATAAACCAACAAACACAAAGGTCACAGAGATGGGATTGGACAAGTTTTACTAAGGGCGAGAAACCAGAAACCCAATAACAGGGATTAAGGGCAAAATCAGCACAGATAATCCTCCATCCTAAAAGGCCCGCTGCAAGCCTAACTATTTCCTTTGCTTTACATGAAAGAACATTGTTCCACTTTAGTAGCCCTTCACTGTCGTGAAATGGGTCATTTGAATCAAAGTCCTTAAGGACATTTTCCACGCTGAGAATACCATTTTGAAAGGTGTCTAATTATCCTGTAGCTCTGGTTGCTACCCAGCATGCCCTAGGATTTGACAAGTTACTTTTTATCTTTCAGTCACGTAAAAAAACTCTGAATATAAATACTGTAAGTATATCATTTATTTCTTAGCCCATGAGTGCTCCCATTTCATAACTAACCATTACTGAAGAATAACAAATATAAACACTGCAATTAGAAAACTGGGCTTTTAAGGTCACTGAAATACAGGTTGAACCCCAAACTGGCCACTTTCTAACTTTGTGGCCTACAAGCCACACAGCTACCTTGGGTATTAGTTTCTTCCTCTATAAAATAAGGTACATGAATCCACCACCCAGGTGGACTTTATTACTTCTCTTTTCTTTAAACAATAATTATAATATGCATAAATGCCTTACTAAAAACAAACAAATGCAGCAGTGTTGTGAGTACTGTTGCACAGAATATGATAAACACTAAGTAATATGTATAAAGTGCTCAGCCTTGGTAAGTGCTCTATAAACATGGATAACCAACTCTAGTCTATTTAGTATGCACAACTCTGAGGTTCCTTATGACCTAAGTTATACGAACACCAGATCTTCTGGAAAGCAAGTCACAGATCCAATGCTACCACATACAGACGTTGCTAACGGTACATTGACATGTGGATAAAATCAGTTCACTTAAAATGTTTCCTATAAAGCCTAACTCCCAGTCCCCAGTATATTGTTCAAATGCTCCCATTTACTTCTTGCATGAAATATTAGCTCAGGGCTGAAATATTATTAGACATCTTCCCATATCAATAGACAGAATCTGTCTCTTTAAGGCGCTTCTACAAGATGGGATGCTCTACAACCCAGAATGACAGCCTTGGGCCTTACAGAAAGAACAAAAATGAATGGATGAGATGAAGGTTGGATGTGGCTAATGATTTCAGTATCTGCGACTTCCTGTCCCATTCTACACTTATCTCTTAAGTTTCAAAAGCAACCTCTTCCCTCAAGGTTTTGGGAGAATAGGTTGAAAACTGGTCAAGAGCCTCATAACCTCTAAAGATGGGGTCATTGCAAACAGCTTGTTTCTAGCTGAGAAGGAACAGACAATGAGCTACACTGTTAATAAATGTCTTTTATCTAAACTTGATAAGTGGTCTGTCCAACGAAACCATGAAAAAACTGTTACTTCTCTGGGCAAATGATACCTCCATTGAAAAAGTATCTACAATTACTATTTCGGACAGGAATCCCCAACAGTAAAATCTTCTCTGTTCGCTGGCTGGCTTCATGTCAGGTCTAATCTTTGTCTTCACTCCATAATCACCCACAAAAAAGAAGGAGGGGGGGGAGAAAATCCCAAATATGTGCCAGTGTCTCCTTTATTTCCTATGTATAGTTTTCAAGGATCAATGGAGTGTATTACAACTAGCAGTAGAATTTTTCTAAGTAGTACATCTTAGAAAAATTAGACTACACTCTTTATTAACTTTACCATTTCAGGAGTTGTACAGCACCAGCTTGTCAATGAGGAAATAAACCATGCTCCACAAACTTCTCATTGAAATGATTCATGAGAGGACACACATTTCAAAAGTAGAATATAAAAAAGAACTCGGCCAGAGTTGGAGGCACAGATCTTTTTCAGAACCAAATAACTGAAAAGGATAACATCACTGCCAAAAACTCTGACCTAAGCTAATTTATCTAATACACATAAAGTCTGTAAGAAATACATGAGACCCATAACTTAAAATTATGCAAAAATGTGCAAGGAGTTATGTTAAATGCTTATGGGGAAGGTAGATGAGGTAAAATATATAAAAGTTGTAGAGCTACAAGCTGTTTGAGAATTTAATATACATCTATTTAAGTATATATTCTGAGAGTATAGAAATGTATATCCCTAAAGTATACGTATCATTCAGAAAATCAGTTTGATCTTTTTCTGTCAATGTCATTGTTCTCCAGACAATCTTAAAATCTTTATCTCATTAAGAATAAATGACTCAGGGCTAGTAAGACAGCCTGGTGGTCTAAGCACCTGCCTGGCAAGTGGAAGGACTCAAGTTCAATCCTCAGTACCATACACTATGCTGGCCCTGGATTCTAGGGCATATCATGCCATTCCCCAAACTGGGCCTGGTGGTGCATGATAGTAATCCCAGCACTGAGGATACTGGGATAGGAGGATTACTATGAGTCCGAGATGAATAGCAAGACACTGTACCAAATACATAAATAAATAATTAAAAGTTTAAAAAAAGAATAAACTGCATTTGGCCAGGTGTGGTGATGCATGTTGGCAGCCGCACTTACCTGGAAGACTGAAGACCCAGGAGCTCAAGGCCAACCTGAGCAACATGGGGAGGTCCTGACTCAAAAACAAAATAGAATAAAAATTCATTTCTACCTCTTTCAAAGCCAGACTATTGGGGTTGAGGATGCAGAAAACGCAAGGTCCTGAAATGGATTCCTGGTACCGCCCAAAATTAATTAATTAATTTATTAATTAATTTCTATTTTTCTTCTTTTGAGTCCTTTTATTAGGGAGACTATATGATATTGGCATATGTAGGTCTGGTTTATTTCACTTATGAGTGTATGTTCAAGATACATCCATTTATATATGAAGTCTTCTAGTTTATCATTTCTTATAGCTGAGTAATATTCCGTTTTATGAAAATACTGCATCTTTTTCAACCATTCTTCAGATGATGGGCATTTTGGTCGTTTCCAAGTATCACAAATTGTGCTACTATGAACATAGGTGCACAAATATCACTATGATATGATGTTTTCAGTTTTTCTGGGAAAATTCCCAGTAGGGGCATAGCTGGATTGAATGGGATTTCTAGTTCTAGTTTTTTAAGAAGTCTCCACACTGCTTTCCATAATGGTTGCACCAGTCTGCATTCCCACCAGCAGTGGAGAAGGGTTCCTTTTTCCCCACAGCCTCTCTAACACTTGTTGTTGGTTGATTTCTTTATGATAGCCATTCTTTCTGGGATGAGATGGTATCTAAGTGTTACTTTAATTTGCATTTCATGGATGGCTAACAATGTGGAGCATTTCTTCATGTATTTATAATAATTTTTTATTGTTCTTTTTAGAAGAGTGACAAATACAAAATGCATTTGAAAGAGTTAAAAAAAACTAATATTTATTGAAAGTGCTAATGTTTAATTGTTTTACCAATCTTACATATCTATATCTATTAAACAGATTTGATGATGAAAATATGTAATACAACGATTGTCAAATTTTTCTTGTACTCTTGCTTGTTACTGTTTTCCTATCTTTGTTTCTGCTATTTTTACTGTTTAAAGTAAAATCTAATTTTAAAAAACTCAAATGTCAATCACAATAAAAAAAAATATCAATTTAAATAAAAAGCCAGATTATTTACTTTTTCATGTGATTCCTTGAAGCACTGCTTACACCAGTGAGCTTGAGCTCGCTCCTACATCAGATCTGGAGATAGGAGTCCTTCCTCTTCTACCATCAGTGAAGTTTCTGGGGAATCTCAGTTGGTTTTCTGCAGGTTTTCTACACTGGACTAGAATTTTCTTTCAGTTTTAAAATCTGTTGTCATGAAATATGCTACCACATTTGAAATCTCTAAGAAATACAGTTTAAGTAAAACTTACGTTAAATTTTTTGGGCTGGCCAAATAGGTCAGTGAAATAAAGTGCCTGCAAGCAGGTGCAGGGCCCTGGGGTTTGACCCCAAGCTTGCTGTATGGGCCCCGTCCCTGGGGCATGCTGAGACTGGATGTGGTGGTGTGTGCCTGTAATCCTAGCTGTCAGGAGTCTGTAAACAGGCGGATCACTGGGTCTGATCTAGTAGTGAGACTCTGAACACCCTGTAGATCCTTTTCTCAAAAAATATTATTGTAAATTTTTGTAGCAAAAACTAACATGAAAACATAGTTAATATGAGTCATTCTGTATGTGTATTCTCTTTAAAATGTTCCCATCATATTTCTGCAATTCATTTAACTCCTCTAATCTACATTTCAAGTGTAGTCTTTCTCTGTTTCACTGAATGAAGGTTTATATATTACAAATTAATTTTTCCTTTCACACTAAACCTAATTAAGGGGTAAAGAATGTGCCACTACTCTGCCTCAAAGAGGAAGTGATATTTGAACCAGGCTTTCAATAATGAAAAGGGGATTTCAGGCAGAAAATAGAAAGAGAACTACTCCATGCTAAAGGAACAATGTGAGCATAAGAACAAAGGTATCAAAGAGAAAACTGAGAGTTTTCATATAGCTGGTTGGAAGGAGGTGAACAGTAAGAGATCAACCTCAGAAGCTATAAATACTGTGGCCAAATTGGGAGAAAGCCTTAGATTTCATTATTTAGACACCAAGAATAAAAAGTACATTGGTAGGCAGTGAAGTGGCATGAACAGAAATGTTATATATTCCTATAATTTGGTAACAATCCTGTTTAGATAGAGCTAGAAGAGTTCTAAGGCAGGAGAACACTGATGTATCGCTCAGGAGAGATGAAACGCTGCAGTAGAACAGTGATCATTAAATAATGTTCAAACAATGCGTTTTGGGAGACATCAGTTATTAACCACTCACTTGCAGTGTTGTTTGGATGCAATCATACTGCCTGGAGATATTAAAATATTGGTCAAGCAACTTGAGTGGTGAATAAATAATAGGACTTATTTCTACAAAATTAAATTACTTGTGAGCTATACTAGGCAATTCAATCTCTAAGATTTATTAATTTTATTTTGTACCTTAATTTATACTAAAATGTTTAAATAAGCTTATTCTTTTAGAGATTTATTTATTATTTATTTATTTATTTATTTTTCTTCTGTATTTAGTACAGGGTCTCATTATGAAGATAGGACTCGTAATGATTCTCCTATTTTCAGCCTCCCAAGTGCTGAGTTTATAGGCGCATGGCACTACGCCCGGTCTGTCTCAGTTTCAGTCTCAGCATACCCCGGGGGTAGGGACAGCAGGGCTCATCACCATCACAGGGGATTGAACCCTGGCTGCTGCCTCCTGTCTAGGCAGGTGCGTTAGTCTGCTAAGCTATTTGGCCACCCTTGGAGTTTCTTGAAAATTTCAATTTTCCATTACTTTCAACTCCATTTCATGGTGTCCATTCCCCCCCGCCCCTCTCTCTCTCTCTCTCTCTCTCTCTCTCTCTCTCTCTCTCTCTCTCTCTCTCTGTGTTTTTAAGACCAGGTCTTGCTATGTAGTTCAGGCTGGCCTTGAGCTCCCTTTATAGCTCAGGCTGCTGCTGAATTCCACAATCCTCCTACCTCAGCCTCTTAAGTGCTCAAATTTCAGGCATGAGCCACCATGCCCAGCTCCATTACTTTCTTGATTCTTTGATAGACAAGGAATTTAATTATTTTTCATTATTATATTATAACTTATAATAATTATAATTAGTGTTCCATATTATAATTTTTTTCTGTGGAACACTAATTCTTTTATACTTTTTGGTCAACCAAATGCTAATTGACATATTATTTTATTTATTGATAACAGAAAAGTTTGAGTTCATAGAATAAGTACTCTGAAAATTCCATGAAAGAGTTGAAAATGTTGCACTGTTATTATACAGACAACTTCTTTTCAGGAATGTAATAATTTATTATTAGTTTTTAAATTAGTCTAGTGATTGATATTTAGGCATTGTCCAGCTATTAAAAAAAGGATAATTTCCAAAAACTTAAATATTTGCTATTCTTGGCATGATTGCTAAGTTTTACTTCATAATTCAAAAACAAATGAAAGGTTCTCAGGAGATAGCTCAGTGGTCTAAGCACCTGCCTAACAAGTGCAAAGACCTAAGTTCAATCCTTAGTATTACATGTTGTGCTAGTTCCAGGATCCAGGCATGGTGTGCCATCCCATGCCATGCCATGCCAGCCCAAACTGGGTGTGATGGCCCACATCTATAAACTCAGCACTGGGAAGCCTGAGGTAGAAGGATCATTATGAATCTGAGTTGTGTAGGAGGATCTTAAAACAAATAAATTTTAAAAATTAGAAAAAAAATCTGCATGAACTAAGAATAATTTTCTAATGCTTCATACATACTAGAAAATTTAATATACTTGAAGAATACCAGATGAGCTGATGTCTTTCATCATTTTAGATCCGGTAAAACTGTACACCTTCAGGTGTGTGAGGTATGGTTCTTATCCCTATAGACTGTCTACTCCATAGGAAAGTGGTAGAACTCTTCATTAGGTACAGAACAGAAAGTCTACAGTGGATTCTGACTGGCCCATCATGGGCTATGAACCAATCCTCCACCAGTTGGAGGATTGGATAAATCTGAGCCCAAAACCCACTATAGATAGTGGAGGTGGGACAAAAAGTTCTTTTGAAAGAACAGAGTGTGAATTCTCCAAATTAAAATAGGGTATCTATAATGGAAGAAGAATGATAAGAAAGGGTATTGAGTGTATAAAAACAATCCAAATTATTGCCCTTATATCTGGGATAGATATAACTTTTTCCATTATCAGCTAAAGGGTCTTCAGAAATCAATTTACCTGGAGGATCCTGATTTTTTTTTCTAAGCAAGTAGAAAAATGAGCTCCTCTGCAAGATTGTTGTGAGAAATGAGTGACATAGGCAAATGCCTGGCTCATACTAGCAACTGCAAGTGAGAATTCTTTAAGAAACTCACTTAAAACTAGTGGAGTAGAAAATAACATCAAAAGGGCTGGGGTGATAGCTTAGCTGTCTAAGTGCCTGCCTGACAAGCACAAGGACCTCGGTTCAATCCCCAGTACCACGTTCTGTGCCAGCCCCAGGTCCTGTGTATGCTGTACTGGTCACAGAAACTGGGTGTGCTGGAGTCTACCTCCTCCAGCACTGGGGAGGCTGAGACAAGAAGATCACTATGAGTCTGAGCTGCATAGTGAGACCCTATACCAAATAAATAAATAAATAAATAAATAAATAAATAAATAATAAAAGGAAAGTAAGACCAAAATATAGTCTGTTGAGACCTGGAATTGAAATACCCATGCATCAATCAGGATTTTACTAGAGGTACAGATATAACACAAGTTGTACAAATGTATGAGAAATTCCAAGACTGGTTTACATTGTTCAGCCACAGAGTCAGATGAGGAAGTGTGCAGAGGGTGTCTACACTCCCAAGACCAAAGAATCAAGGTCCGGAGCCCACAGCAGTGTTCCATGCAAGTCCATATGAGGATGCCGGTGGATCTGGGACAGAAGGCCCATGAGTCTACCCCAGAAGGCTGAAGGATCCAAGACAGAAGCTAAGAGTCTGCGCTAGACCCAGGAGACAATGTTCAAGCTGAAGGTGAAGACTGGAGCTCATTCAAGGAAGAATGGGGCCTTCCATCCTTCCTCATTCTCCTTTTACATGATGAGTTACTCTAGGATGTGGAATTGCTGAGACAATTTAATTAAGCTCTTAGCTTCTCAAGTTGACACAATCAACCAATCACTACAACCTGGAAAATAACTCTGTAAAGGGAAAAACGAACTTGATCTCCAGCAATCTGGTGGGAGCTGGTAGGAAGACCATATAGCACAGAGAAGATTAAGATGTGAAGCACAACACAGGAAAGGGCAAATTAATGTGGAAAGCAAACCTCAGCTCCTAATATGAGACACTGGTCCTCTGTTGACACAAAGTAAGGCCAGAGAGGGTCAGTAGTTCCAGCAAGAAACAAAGATCAGCCAGCAGTACTATCTCCAGGGAAAGCCCATAACTGTTATAAATGGCAAAAATATGATGGGATTTTTCTCTGAAAATGACTCTGCATAGCCAACCAGAGCCGAAGACAAAAACCAGTGTGCCATCTGCTCTATTTGAGAGGGTTTAATCAGGAGCAGTTTGACAAAAGAGAAGACTGCTTAAGACTGACCTATAGAGTAACTACAGAACAACTATACTTCACAGTTTTTGTTGTCACCTTACCACAGTGACTGGGTAAAAGACAGCTACAAAAGACAGTCCTGGAGAGAGTACAAGCTAGATATAAATGCCCAAAGCTTGCCAAGAAATTTAAAGTGGAAGCTTGGAAGGACGCAGTGTGGGGAGAATGCCCTCTGTGGTAAGAAGTCAAATCAATTGTGTGCAGTTTTCAGAGGGGGTTGATTCTAAAAGTATTGGTATGAATCCCAGCAGTCTGCTCAATCACCCACACATCTGAGCACAAAGCTCAGTGAACTGATTGTTTTCTACATGTACCAAAGAGAGCAGGTATATACCTTGACCTGGACAATTGCCACAGATCAGGGTGTATGGACAGCAGGGCATATGCAGTAGCTAAGGGGGTCTTGCAAACACATAGGCCCTAAAGCTAGAAGGAGAAAACTCTGACTTGGGGCACAACATACAGAGGATCATAGAAACTAGGAGTTGTCGATGTCACTATTAGATACTGGACCAATAACAATGCACTCTTCTGTTCTAAATTAACAAAGGTAGTTGGAACTTGGACAGAGGGAAAGACCTATAGTTGGCCATGAGCAGGGTGCATAGGTGAAAAGCAGATGCTAACCAAAGAGAGCTCCATGCTAGCAGCAAATTCTTTCCACTATGGTCAGTCTGAAAGCTCAATACAAAAACAAATAAAAATTAGAAACATAAGGATAGAAGGGAAAATAAGCCTCCAAACAACTCCACCAAAGTTAGCCTATGGGGCTTTGGTGAAGAGGAAATCAAAAGCAAATAGCGGAATTATACAAAATGATAAAAGAGATGACAGAAAAACACATGTCAGATACCCAGTGAGCTAAAAGATGATACAACTAAACAGAAATTGATTTAATAAGCAGCACTATCAGTGAGTTTATAGCAGTGAGAAAAGGCTAGCCGAGCTAACCGACATGTTACAACACCTGAATGAATGGCTTAGCAAAGTATCATACTCCATGAAAATGTACACACAGGATTCCATTTAAAAAATGAACACCGCAATATAAAAGATCCAATCAAAGGATGTACAGGTTAAAGGAATAGACTACTCACAGAAGTACAATGGTCAAGAAATCTGCAAAGCAATGCTTAATCAAGAAATCAATATCAAATGCTGGAGAAGTTTCAATGAAAAAGGAATGTTTCTACACTACTGTTGGGAATGTAAACTACTGTAGCCACTGTGGAAATCAGTGCTGGGATTTCTGAAAATACTAGAAACTAGAATTTCCATTTGGCCTAGCTATCACCCATCAAAGTATCTTTCCAAGGATTTCAAGCCACCATGTCACAGAGATATGTAAACACTCATATTGAATACACAGTTCAAAATAATTAACTCTTAAAAGTGGCCTACATACCCATCAGCAGTCCCTCTGTTGGATGAAGAATGCATTGTATTTACAAACAATGGAGCACTGCTCTGCCATAAAGAAAACTGAGTCATTTGTAGGGAACTGGATGTACCTTGAGACCATAATGTTAAGTGAAATAAATCAGACACACAAGCTTCAATGTTGCATGGCTTTTCTTATGTGAGTAAACTAAAGTATAAATAAAAAGGAAAATAAAAGGTAGATGATAGGAAGTAGGGAGATAGATGGTTCTCAATATGGAAGGGATCAATGGTGGGAGACATGGAGAAGGGAGGGAGGCTTAACGGATTAAAAACATTGGGAAGTGGTATGTACACGTACCAACTCCACTTGAGAAATGTAAGTATTGTGTATTGCAAACATATATAAAAAGGAAAATGGAGGTTATCAATATATGGGTGTGTGGGAGTAAGGCAGGGCACTCAGATGAAAAGGAATTAAGATGCATTACATACAGGAATCATTTCACCACAAGGGCTATAAACATTATAAACTACACACATGTACTAATAAACTAAAATTAAAAATAGCAATCACTAAAAGAATGGAAAATGGAAATGATGGATGCAAAAGCAGAATATAGAACTAGAAGACAGGCCTGAAGCAGGTGACCAATTACTCAGAGATGCTACAAAAACAAGAGAAAATAGGAAACAGAGGCAACAGTTGCTTGCTGATGCAAAGATGAATCTAAGATTAGTTGGAATTAGTGAAAATTAAGAAGATAGAACAAATGGCACAAAATCTACTTGCAGAAATAATAGCAAAAATCTTTTCAAATATGAGAGAGAGTTTTAACATAAAAATAAATAAGGGATATCAAACCAAAACGGTCAAAATAAAAATAAAAATAAAGATAAAAGAGCAATCCATGACACGTACTAAGGAAAAGTTCTGCAATCCAACAGAGGAACTGAATATTGCAAGCTGTTGAATAGACCAATTAGATTTAAGAAAATTCCTTAAAATAAGCCTTAAAGTTTAAGAGATCACAGAGCGAAGTATTTCAAGCCCTAAAACAACTTCTGAGCCAGACTTACATGGTCTGCAAAAGTAACTTTCAAAACTGATGGAGAAATAAGGTTTTTCCTTGACAAAAAAAGAACATATAAAATATATGACCAACAAACCAGCACTTCAAAAAATTCTTGAGGGTATCCTGGAAACAGTGAAGTTAACAATACCAAGAAGTCAAACAGAATGAATAAGCAAGGGAGGGTGAGGAGTTAAATGTGGTGTGTATGTGTGTGCGTGTGTGCGTGTGCGTGTGTGCGCGCATGTGTAGGAATCAGTGACAGAAAATAAAGCAATGATAGTAATAAGACAACACCTATCATTGATGTCTTTTATAATGATCTTAATTCCCCAATCAAAAACAGATTGGCACATTGGATAAATAAACAAAATCAAATTCTATGCTGTTTGCAAACAATAGATTTAATCCAAAAAGAGCTTCATAGAGTAAAATCAAAGGACGGAAAAATAATATTTCATGTAGCAGGAGCCTCAAACAAGCAGGAGTTGCCAACTTATTTTCCAGACAAAGTGAGTTTTAAACCAAAACTGATGAAAATACAGGTTGATACATTTTCATTAAAGGAACAATTCAACAGGAGGAGATGACAAATATAAATACATAGGCGCCAACCGTTGGCACAATCAGTTTAATAAAATACACTCTACTGAACAAAAAGAAATCAATATAGTTACAATGAAAAACCTCAATATCCCACTATTATAAATAGATTAACTAGATAAGTTATTTAAAAAGAATCTATGAGAGTTGAACCAAACCCATGAACAAGGAGACTTAAAAGATACTTTCAAAATTTTCTACCCAACAGCAGAATATGCATTCAGCTCTGCAGTACATGAGCTTTCTCCAAAGTAGGCCACATAGTAGCTCAAAAAGCATGCTGAAGTAAAAAAGGAATCAAAATTATCTCATGCATATTATTAAATCATTGGATAATGAAAATAGAGATCAGTGGCAAAAGAAAACACAGATATTATGCAAACATACGGAACACGTTAAACAATATGCTCTCAATGGGTCACAAAAGAAATCAAATCAAATGGGTCACTTAAATCAAATGATAATATAAGCCCAAAATACCAGAAATACTATGAGATAAAATAAAAACTGTCCTAAAGGGGAATTTATAACTGTGAATGCCCACATCACACAAACGAGAAAGGCCAAATAATCAATCATGATAAACCTCAAGATCCTAGAAAAACAAGAACAGTGTAAATCTAAAGCTAGTAAAAGGGATGAAATTACAAAGATAATAACAGAAAGTAATGAAATTGATAGTAAATAAAAGCAACACAAAGAAGCACTCAGTTAAAGAGCTAGTTCTTTGAAAAAAAATAAAATAGACAAACTCATAGCCACTTTTACAAAAAATGTTGAAAAAGACTCAATTAATGTAATTAGAAATAAAAAAGGTGACTCATAATGGGCACTGTCTAAATCTGAAAGAGTAGCAGCAGCTATTTTGAAAACTTGCACTCCAATAAATTGGACAACCCAGAAGAAATGTATACGTTCCTAGGTGCATACAAATTTCCAGCACTGAACCAAGAAGATATCAAAATCTCTGAGTAATCCAATACCAAGAAATGAAATTGAGGCAGCAGTTTTAAAAAAGTCCTCCTTAATAAAAAAAAAAAAAAAAAAAAAAAGGCTCAGAAAATAAAAGCAAAACTCTGGACTGATTTCACCACTGAACCTACAAGAACTTCAGGGGAGATCTAATGCCTACACTTGTCAAGCTTTCAATAAAACTGAAAGTCAAGGCCTACTCCTAAAGTCATTCCTAGAAACTAGCATTGCCTCGATCCCCAAACCGGTAAGATCCTAATGGAAAAGAAAAGTATAAGCCAACCTCTTTAAGCAACATAGATGCAAGTCTTCAACAAGACTGGCAAATAAGATGCAACTTAATCATCATAAGGATCATTAATCACCACCAAGTAGGTCTTATTCCAGGGATACAAGGATGATTCAATATATACAAATCAATAAATGTAATAGAGCACATAAAGAGAAGTGAGGACATAAATGATATGATTATCAAAATAAATGCAGAAAAAGCCTTTGAAAAAAATTCAAAATCCATAAATGTTAAAGATTCAGAAGAGGTATAGAAGGAACTTATCACAACTAATAACAGCCATTTATGAAAAACTTACTACCAACATTATATTAATTAGAAAATGCTATAATATTTGCCTGTAAAATTGTGAAGAAAGGAGGATATTCAGTATTTCCACTCCAACTCAATGTACTGTTTGAAATAGTAGTCAGATTAATGAAGCAAGATAAAGGAATAAAAATGGTATGTATAGGAAAGGAGATCTGGGGAGACAATTTGGTGGTCTGAGCACCTACCTGGCAAGCATAAGGACCCAAGCACAATCCTTGGTACCACATGCTGTGCCCACCCTGAAACCGGGTGTGGTGGCACATACCTATAATCCCAACTTTGGGAGGCTGAGACAGGAGGATCACTATGAGTGAGAGCTGCATGGTGAGACCCTGCACCAAATACATGAATGAATGAATGAATAAATGAATGAATGAATGAATGAATGAATGGAAAAGGAAGAAGTCATTATTTTATTTGCAGAAGACATGATCCTCACACTGAACACCCAAATAAATTCACCAGAAGACTACTAGAATATCCAGAGTCAACAATGTGTCAGGATACAGAATAAATACACAAGAATAATAGCATTCCTTATAGCTGAGTAAGAAATAACAAACTAGAAGACTTCATATATAAATGGATGTATCTTGAAGATATACTCATAAGTGAAATAAACCAGACCTACATATGCAAATATCACATAGTCTCCCTAGTGTAAGGACTCAAAAGAATAAATAAATAAATAAATAAA
>PVKN010014474.1:0-19153 GCA_004027915.1 Capromys pilorides | reverse complement strand
AAATGCCTCTAAAGAAGACATTTATAAAAAAAATTAGAGGAGAATATAAAAATGATGGAATCCTTGAATGAGCAATATAGGAAAGAAATATATCATATGAAACAGTTTCAAAAAGATATACAAGAAAATAAAATCTTGAAGAAAGATAGCCTCTTTCACAAATGGAGCTGGAAAAACTGGCTGGAAAAACTGGCTGAAAAAACTTGCCAAAAACTGAAACTTGACCCAGGTCTATCACCATGCACTAAACTAAAGTCAAAATGGATTAAAAATCTAAATATTAAAAGAGAAACACTAAATCTCCTGGAAGAGAAAATGGGAAGAAATCTTGAAGACATAAGCGTAGACAAAAAGTTTATGGACAAAAATCAAAATGCACATTTAACATTTGAAAGAATCCACAACTGGGACCTCCTCAGGCTAAGAAGTTTTTGCACGTCAAAAGAAATTACCAAGAGAGTGAAAGACAACCTACAAATTTTGAAAAGATTTTAACTAATAAGTATTTAGACAAAGGTCTTCTATCTAGAATTTATAAAGAACTAATAATCATTAGGGTTCCAAAATTCAAAGATCAAATCCAGAAATGGGCATCTGAGATGAACACACACTTCTCAGAGAAAGAAATTCAACAAGCCTATAAACACATGAAGAAATGCTCCACATCGCTAGCCACTAATGAAATGCAAATTAAAACAACACTTAGATACCATCTCATTCCAGAAAGAATGACTATCATAAAGAAATCAACCAACAACAAATGTTGCAGAGGCTATGGGGAAAAAGGCACCCTTCTCCACTGCTGGTGGGAATGCAGACTGGTGCAACCATTATGGCAAGCAGTGTGGAAACTCCTTAAAAAACTAGAAGTGGAAACCCCATTTAATCCAGCTATCTCCCTACTGGGAATTTTCCCAGAAGAACTGAAAACATTATATCATAACAATATTTGTGCACTTATGTTCACAGCAGCACAATTTGTGATAGCCAAATCTTGGAGACAACGAAAATGCCCATCATCTGAAGAATGGTTGAAAAAGATGTGGTATTTTTCTACAATGGAATATTACTCAGCTACAAAGAATGATAAAAAAAGATTAGAAAAAAACAAATAATGATAAACTAGAAGACTTCATATATAAATGGATGTATCTTGAACTTATACTCGTAAATGAAATAAACCAGACCTACATGTGTAAATATCGTATAGTTTCCTTAGTGTAAGAATTCAAAAGAAGAAATAAAATTGGAGAGGCATAACACACCTGAATGGAAATCAAGGACTTAAATTTTGAACAACGAAGTGACTGCAAACAGAAAAGATAGGAAATATGGCAAGAGCAAAACCATGCACAGGATGCATTAGATAACAGTCCTAAGAACCCCAAAAAAGTTTATCACACTGAATATAGCAATGTGTAACACTAAAACTGTGCTTAGAATGCCCATCATACTGATCTTTTAAATGTGTGCAGCTTCTAACATAATTTTAGTTACTGCTATAGTCTCTCAAGTAAATGGTTGGTTTACAAAAAAATAAAAATGATATTAAATGAGAGTAAGAAAGTAGCAAAAATACTGAAGGATTGACAGGCTATAATTTTGTATATGCTTAGAATTCTAAATTCCTGTGCAAAAATGTGTAACTGCTTTTATCACATTCTACAGAGATTTATTAGAATATCAATGGCTGATAGATAATACCAATTCCAAGTCAAGTCTAAGATGTTTGATACTCAGAAAGACAGTGATGTTAATCTCAAGTACCTATGTTATAGAGTAATAGTATCACTAAGCTTTTCTTATGTAGGGTTAAGAATATAAGTTTACAGACCAAAAATTGGAGAAAAAGAAGGGCTTTAAGGATAGCTAACTTTTTGGCCCTAGCTCTTGAAGCTTATTGAGGACTCAGGACATAAGAGAATCTGTGCTATAGCATTCTATAACTCAGTGGTTTCTCAATTTTTCTGTTCAAGGAAATTATGGGACCTCAGAGGAAAGGGATTCAAGATTTACAATATACCTAACAAGAATCACCTACAGAGAAAACATTCTCTCAGGCTTTCACAGAGAGCAAATTGATCAAGCAATAGCTGCGACTTGTCCAGATGGCTGACACTGACAACAGTTCTACAAAGCATGTACAAGGCTTTAAAGTACAGTGAAGAGATTTCACTGACATTCAGGGATACAGAAGTTATGTGTTTTGCTATACAGGTCTTGCTTTAACTTTCCCTTAACTATCCAGCAGAAAAGTTTAACCACGAGGTGTAAAATGTAAAACTAGGTTAGTATGCTGAGCTGTAAAACGCTTAAATGAACAGCTTTCATCATTGTCAGTTTTGCCAATAACCTGCTGAAATTATGGAACATTGTATTATGTATATAATTACTTTCTCTTAGTTCAGTGAGAAGAAATTGTTTTTGTACCAATAATGATTAGAAAAATTATGTCTACACCCTGTGCTCTGTATAACTACTAGGAAGACAACAATATGCATTGTATCAAATACCGGACATGTACTACTAACGTGGTTTGAAACTATCACATTATTATTTCTTATTACATACAATTAAAAAAAAAGAAGAAGATATTTTCTCTGAGGAACAACACTGTGATTGAGAACACCTTGGCAATCTTGGTGTCATTTGTCTGGAAGACCTCATTCATGAAATTGCCTTCCCAGGGTCACATTTCCAGGAGATCGACTGCTTTTTGCACTCTTTCCACCTGTCTGTGGCCCATGCACACTATCAAGGGCAGGGTGGGCTTCCTCAAGTAGATGGGCTCACATGGCTGTCAGGGTGATTGTACCTACCAGTTTATCTTTCAGTTGAGATTGTTCCAGAATATCAAAATACAGCGCCTTGAAGCATATTTTTGTTTTTAAAACTGTTACTTCCTTCAGAGAAGATTTTTCTGATTTTAGAGACTGGAATGAAGTGTAAGGGAAGCAGCAGGGCAAGCACCTCTCACAACTGCCCAGTTTCAAGGAAGAGTTCCCATCATGCCATGGCTGAAAACATCATACGCTATGGCAGGAGAGGTCCTCTTTTGTTGCATCTTCTGTCCTGGAGCTCTCTGTTGGTAAATATGTAACCTAAATAGAGTAGGAGGCTCCCTATCACAATGACTTGGAGCAGTAGACTCAGCCCAGAGGAATGCTGGAGTCTGGAGCCCTGGGGTTTCTTTCTTTAAAAAAAAAAAGACTTGACATACAGTTATAATTGTCACCAAGACCAAAATCACATTGTTGTAAAAATAGGTGATTTTCCTGAATGACTCTGCTATGTTGATAGAAGTGTGGCCACTAGCATACTGCTACTTGCTAGTGGCCATAGAAATAAATGTCAGCAAGTGTATAATAATCCAGTTCCAATTCAATTAGTGGTGTGACCCAGCCATCACCCAGCCTTAATCCAAGCACCCTTAATCCCAGCACTGTCCTATGAATCAATCACAAACTCTGGATTCAGCTATCTCCAAAAAGCCTGGCCCCATGACTGCATGAGGACTTGCGGGGACATCTAGACACAAACCATAACAAAACTAAAATGTCAATTCTAGCATTGTCAGTTTTTGACATTTTGTCTTTGTTGGCTATTTCTCATGCTAGTATTCATTTGTGTAAGATGTCACATGGGTTTATTCTTGGGACATAGAGACAACACAACTTTATGATTACTTGCGTTTGTGCAGAGCAAAATGGTAGTCACTGGCAAAGCTGGAAATAAATGATGCAATTGGCCACTTGTTATTTCCATAGTGATCAGAACCTGAAGAGCTAGTAACAAAGTTAACATATGATGGCAGCTGAAATTTGAGCAAAATTAGACAATTGGTTTTGTTTAAACCACGGTGAAATGAACTTTATGTGTATCAAAACTGCAAAGCAAAGACTGCCTGTATCAGAAAAAAGAAGGCAAAAAAAAAGGCAAACAAACAAAAGCCAACCAACCAAACAAACAAAAATGCAGAAGGCT
Organism: Capromys pilorides; assembly: GCA_004027915.1. Lineage (NCBI taxonomy): Eukaryota > Metazoa > Chordata > Mammalia > Rodentia > Capromyidae > Capromys > Capromys pilorides. The sequence goes on along the minus strand of PVKN010014474.1, from coordinate 15,169 downwards.
ACATTGGTGTTGGTCTTCAGAAATTAGTTTTGGATTTACTTATTTTTATTTTTTATTTTTTATTTATTTTTTTTTTTTTTGAGACAGGGTCTCCCTATGCAGTTCAGGCTGGCCTTGAACTCCCTATTGTAGCCAGGCTGGTCTCGAACTCACACCGATCCTCCTACCTCAGCCTCCCAAGTGCTGGGATTACAGGCATACACCACCACGCCAGGCTAATATTTTTTTATTTTTAATAAGAAATAACAATATGATAGTTTCAAAACATGTTAGTAGTGCATTTATAATAATTGATACATTGAATACTATTGTCCTCATAGTAGTTATACAGAGCACAGAGTGTAGATATGATAAATTTTCTAATCCATGTAAGTAGGGGAGGAAAAAGAAAAAAAAAGAATTTTCTTCTCTTTGTACAAAGAGGAAGTAGTTGTATACATAGTCCAACATTCCATAATTGCAGTGGGTTACCAGTGAAACTGGTAATGTTGGAGGCTGTTGGTATAAGCCTCTTTCAGCTCATCATACTAACCTAGCACTGTGGTCTATGCCTCGTAACTAAGCTTTTCTGCTGGGTGATCAAAGGCAAGTTAAGGCCAGACCTGTATAACAGTGCATTCATCTTTTGTATCTTCCAGGGTCAAATCCCCTCAGGATTAACTTCGGAGCCATGTACAGTGCTTTGTAGAGCTGTTGCCAGTGTCAGCCATCAGGACGAGTCACGGCCATTACTTGACCAATTCGCTGTCTGTGAAAGCCTGAGAGAACATCCTCTTTCTAGGTGACTCTCCTTAGGCACACTATACTTAGTTTATCCCTTTCCTCTGTGGTCCCTTAATCTCCTTGAACAGAAAATTGGGGAAACCACTGAGATATAGGATATTACAGCACAGGTTCACTCATGTCCTGAGTCCTCACTGACCTTGAAGGGCTAGGGCCAAAATGTTGGATATCCTCATAGCTTTTCTTTTTCTCCAATTTTTGGTCTGTTAACTTACATTCTCAACCCTCCAGCAGAGAAGCTTCATGATACTATTACTCTATAACATAGGTAATTGAGCTAAACATCACTGTCCCTCTGAGTATCAAGCATCTTAGACTTATGTTGCAATTGGTATTTTCTGTCAATCATTGATATTCTAATAAATCTCTTTAGAGTTTGATAATAGCATTTACACAGTTTTACATAGACTTTAGAAATCCAAGGATGTACAAGATTGTAGCCTGTCAAATGTGTGGCATTTTGGCTAGCCTCTTACGCTCACTTAATATCCTTTTTTTGTTAACCAATCATTTACTTGAAAGAGAGCATAGCAGCAACTGAGTTTACATTGGAAGTAGTACACATCTAAAAGACCAGAACAACACATATTCCAAGCACAGTTCCAGGGTTGCATGCTGCTATCATCAATGTGAAAAACCTTTCGAACATTCCTAGGACCAATATCAAATTCATCCTGTGTACATAAATGTATGATTTTGCTCCTGTTATGTTTCCTCTCCTTGGAAGGATTGCAGCTTAGTGGAAACCACTAGATTAGTATTCACAAAGGCCTGGATTCAACACTAAGAACAGAGATTTAAAAAAGGAAATACAGACCCACTTTTAGGATAAATTAAAAAAATAGAATACAAAATGATTCCTTTGCTCAATGGTAAGAGAAAAAGTTAAGAAAATGGTAAGCATGTTGTCACTTACTCTTCCAAATTTACATTATTATGGAATGCTGAGGGAGCTTAAATAAAGAAATAATAAAGCATGAAAAATAATCAGGAGCATTCCTTTATGAGCTACATCATTCTGTTTCCAGCATTAGCTGTGTAACAGTGGTGATTAGACTTTGAATTACAATGAATATTTTCTCCTTGAATCAAAAAGAAGCATGGAATTTCAGGTTAACACAAGACCTGTGGAAGCTAAAAATGAAGTATGATCTTTCTCAATCTGTCACTCAACCTGAGTGGTGGTGAACAGTTTGCCACTTCTCCATATTTCGCTCCAGAAATAGGATGGAATTCTAGCTGAAGTTATTTTATCTTAGTACACTGGGAAGACTACGGTCTGTTTTTCTTTCAGCTTGGCAGCTTTGATGTGCATTCTTGTTAATTTTAGTTTAACATTAAAGAAAAAAGAAATCAAGACCCTACAAACTGATTTCATCATGCTATATCTAGTGTTTAGGAAGTTTAATCTCTGCATTAAAAACATATATGGCCTCTATTAAAATAAAAACCAAGGTACACAAAGCCATCATGTTTTCCCACTGGATGTATTTTGGCTGGGGCTGGGGGTGCAGCATTTTGGTGACAGTTTCATAACATTAGGAAAAAACAAATGATATTCATGTAGTCTTTCTTGCATTCTTCCATCACTATCTTGGTGAACTGCACATTGACAAACACTTCATACTGGCTGGCTACAATCTGCCCAAAGTTGCTACAGGTCCATAATCAGCCGTCCTCTGGATGGAATCCTATCCTCTTGATTCGAGAATTCTGACAGCCCCCTGCAGGGCCCCAGGAAGAGGCCAGATTGATCTGCTCAACCTTCAAGAGGCACCTCTCAAATAGCTCTTCCACCTTGTCCTAGGGTCTGGCTCTCACCTCGGCTTTGATGTAGAGCTTCCAGAACCTGCCAGAAGTGGGGAACTGGGCAAGGAGGTGCTGGTATGTCGGCTGGGCTTTGTCTATTGGTTGGGCCTGGGCCTCTCCAAGGAGAATGCCCCAAGCGCCGAGGTCATAGGGATTGTCTTGTAGCTTCTCTTGGGTTCTCTGCACCTTTTCAGGGACATACTCGGCTGCCTGCTCCATGGCGGCGGCGCCTGCCCTGGCCTCCCTCCCACGACTCCCAGGGGCACAGAGGCTGGCATCAGGAAGAGCCGTGGAGGCGGAAGCGTGCAGGGATTGTGTGTCGGCCCCCGGGAGACCGTCCTCACGGAAGACGGAGTCCGGGGTCTGGACTCCTCTGCGCTGTCCCTTGGGGCGCCTTTGCCTGAGGCCCAGGGCTGGACCCTGGAAGGCCGGAGGATCTGCACCGGCAGCAACGCGCCACAAGAGGGCGCTGCAGAAGGCAAGGCCTGGAGCTCTTCTTGCGAGGCGCAGAGGGTAGCCGGCCGCCGGCCTTGCTCACGCTGCTTTTATATCATCCAGGGAAGACCCACCCAAGGGGTCGCACCTGCTGAGTGCTTTCGGTCAGACTCCGTTGGCTGGGTGTGGTGCTGACGCCCAGCGTCCGGGCGCTGCGGGCCAGCCTGGGCTCCCTAAGGGACTCCCAGCCCAGCCTGAGGGACACGGAGTGGGGCGACGGGTGGCACGGGACAGAGACAAGTGGAGAAGAGCCGCCTCTCTTCACTCACTTCGCTGAGGGATATTGCTCCATGCCCACAATACCTCATGCACTTTCGCTTTTCCTACAGGAGCTTAAGAAACGACCTCCGCTGGGCCCAATAAATTAGTTGGTCAGACCCTGAACCACCGCAGCCACTTAGAGCAGAGGGCAGTTGGGTGCATTCCCCCCCCCGCCCCCCAGTTTGTTTCTTTCTTTTGGGGGTCTTTCGTCGTTCTTGCTTTGTTGGCTTTGAGTTTTAAGACTCAAGCTAGAAGCCGGGGCGTTCATGCTAAGTACATCCCCAAGTAGTTGCTTAGTGGTTTTTTTGTTTTTGTTTTTGTTTTTAATGTTTTATAATTTTTTAAAAAAAGTTTTACGTATTTATTTATTTTTTAATTTTCATGTTTTTCCAGTACCTGGAATCCAAGTCAGGATCTTGCGTGCTCTTTGCCAGGCAGGTGCCTATGCCGCTGAGCTCTGTCCCTGGCCCATGGTTTTATGTGTTCAAAGACCGTCTGAAGAATGGGACCTGGAAAACAGAGTCGGTAGGTACCCTGTGCCATCAGTGAGAGGAAAGAGTTTGGCAGGACGCTGCCTAAGCAAACTGAGAACAAGTGCTTCCTGAGGAGATGGGAGCTAGTGCCTCACTGTCTCAAGCCATGCAGTTCTTGGCGTCGAACCGGGCAAACCTGGCCCGTCTTGAGCCGGTGTGGACGATCTACACGGGAAGAAATGACAAAGGCGCTTCTGGCATGGCAGACCCTTCTCGTCCTTGGGCCAACCTCATTCTGCTTGGAGCACAGGTCCGTGTCCCGCCCCCAAATCCCGACAGGTTTTTTTTTTTGTTTTTGTTTTTGTTGCTGTTGTTGCTGCTGCTGCTACTCTTGCTGTTGTTACTGTTGTGGTTGTTTTTGCTGCTTTCCTGCACACACCATGTGAGAGAGGCAGCAAGGAGCATCCAGGTCCGTTCCCCAGAAGCCCGTCGTCACCCAGGGCCTGAGGTCCACACGGGACTTCTTGGCCCCATGGCGTCTGGCCAGGTCTCCTCCTCCTCCCTCCCAGTGGCCAGGTCAGGCCAGGCCAGGCCGCTTCCCTCGGGGCGCTCCTCGCTGGAGCCGCTTGCGCAGCCACGCTCGCTACACGTCGTCGTCCACCCGGATGGCCGGGCTCCCCAGCTTTCCTCTTGGTCGGAATCCGAATCCTCTGGGGGCCTTTTGACCCCGCTGCCGGGCCCCCAGGAGGAGGCGCCCCGGTCATAACCCTGGCCGCCGCCTCTGTGGTCTCGGACAGCTCGCAGCTTGGCAGCATTTCCACCAGTGCGTCCACTTGGACGAAAGGACCGTGGATGGAAGCAGCTAGGAGGGGGCAGAAGCTTCATGAGGGCGCGGCCCGGGCGGCACCGGAAACACAGCCCCGGGGACGGGGTGCGAGCCGGGGGCGCCTGACAGCAGGGCTGGACCGGAATCCTCTGCCCGCCTGCGTCTGGTCGAGGGCGCTCGGCCTTGCGGGCGCTCCTGCCCCGCCCCCACCCCCCGCCCATCCCCCTCCCGCCCCTCCCTCCCCGCAGGACCCGCCCTCCAGGAGGCGCCCCACCTGGCGCTGGCCTGAGGGCTGCGGGCGGTGGAGCGCGGGCCTGGGAGCGGCCTGGTAGCCCAAGGCCTTCAGCTGCCTGGCCGAGTGGGGCCATGAGTCCGTGCACTCGCATCTGCCCACCAGCGGGGCGGTCTCTCTGCCTGTGCTCTGCCGCCGAGGCCCTCGACCCTCTCTTCTCCACCCTGAGGGTACCGGCTAGGTCCCCCGGCTGACTTGCAAAGGCCAGAAACCGGGCCCAGACCTCTTTGCACTTGGCGGCAGGAAGCCTTCCGGAAGTGAGAACCTGGGTGTTACTGTCCTCGCTCGGGTGCGAGAGGTGGTCGAGGTAGGCCAGGACGCACTCTGCAGTGTCGCCATGTTTCTTGGGTCGCAGCTCAAAGATCTTCAAGGCCACTGGCTGGGCCTCGGTGCAGTGGTGCTCCATCCCTATCAGGGCTGCGGCGGCCACGTAGACCTGGTGGCGGCTTCGGGGATCTGCCCTGGCCTTTGTGAAGACGTCCTTCCCGCCTGAAGGCCTTCAGCCCTTCTTGCAAATTTCATGTACTGGATATGGAGCAAGGTGGGGTCCAGCTCCTCCACGGCCAGGAGGCTTTTAGAGATCCCGTGAGCCTGCTGTACCTTAGGCGGCTCTCCTCGTCATCAGCGTAGGCAAAAGGAAAGGAAGAAGCAAGGGCGTGCTTGGGAGGAAAGTGCTGATGTGAGCTGCTTCCTCCCTGCAGAGTCGGGCCTGGTCCGGCCTGGTCCTGTTCTCCCTTCTTGGTCAGCAGCTGACTCGCCTGCACGAGGTACTGAGCCACTTCGAGCCAGGTATCATCCGTGTGATGGCCCATCACCAGCAGGCACGGTTTGTAAGCAAACAGCACCCTTTGGGTGACCAGGGTCTGGTCGCCCATGCGCAAAGGGTTGCTCTTCTCCCACTGGATGTAGGCCTTCCACAGGGTGACCTGCTGAGCTTGAGGCGTGTGGAGAGGAGGCACCGCGGGGGCCTGGCAGTCCAGCCTTTTGGTGACGCTCTTGTGTTGCTTGGCCACCACCTGGCGCTCAGGTAGTCTCTACTGCGATCTTCGATCATTTTCTTGGCTAGCTTCAGGGTCAGGCCATTTTCCTTTTTGATTAATAAGGTGTGAGTTTTGATGGCCAAGACCAATAATCAAAGAGGGCCTTCTTGATTATTGTATAAGTGAACATTTAAATTGGCAAAGAGGCTATAAAATGGAATTTAGCCAAACTATGATCACATTTTCTGTGATGTGGGCTTCAAAGTGACTTTAAATTATAAAATCCTGCTGGGTCCATTTTATGGTGTTAAGACTCTAATCCCTGCTGAGTTTTGGAGAGGGTCTGGAGATGAGGAAGCAGCCTTTCTTTTCGTGGCCCCCCTATGGTTCATTTCCATGTGGACTCTGATGAGTGAGTTACCAGTTCTTCACATTCCTGTGTTCAGGAACTCTTTGATACCCTCCCTTCTAAGTCACCTCTCTGGAATACCATTGTTAGTAATTTAAGCACTAGATTTTACTTACTGAAATTTCAGTGTTTTCATTAATTGAATGACCAATAATACTGATGAGTTCTGTTTATTTCATGATGTAACAAATATCAAGGATAATTATTTTAAACCTAATAGTGTCAGAGCTGGGTGTGGTGGTACATGCCTGTAATCCCAGCACTTGGGAGGCTGAGGCAGGAGGATCAATGTGAGTTTGAAACCAGCCTGGGCTACAAAGTGAGCTCAAGGCCAGCCTGAATGGCATAGTGAAACCCTGTCTCAAAATAAATAAATAAGTAATAAACCTGATAGTGTCAAGAACAGTTAACCAAGATCCCATTTGTTGATTATTCATGATAATTCCTGTGCAATTGGAATTTTGTTCATGAACTCTCTGCCTATCCCTATATGATTTTTATATACTTTCTCTTCCAATAGATTTAGTGTTTCTATTTTAATATTTAGCTCGTTGATCCATTTATATTTTACTTTAGTGTATGGGTATAAACATGAGTCTAGTTTTAGGCATGTAGAAAGTAGTTTTGTTCATGGATAGAAAGACCCAACATTGTGCAAATGTCCATGCTTTCAAAATTATTATGCAAATTTATTGCAGTTTTTCCAGCACCATTTATTACAGAGGCTATCTTCCTTCCAGTAAACATTTTGACCCCATCGTCAAAGATAAGGAAGGTGAGCATGTTTGTAGTTGTGTCTACACCTTCTGTTCAGTTCCACTCATTCTCAGATCGTTTGTGTTTGTTTTATTTCAATTCCATGCTGATTTTATAGTACAGTTTCAAGTCAGAAATTATGCTACCTCCTGTCTTGCCTTTGTTGCCCTGGATCGTCTTTGCTATTCTAGGTCTCTTCTGCTTCCAGATTAATTTTAGGAATGCTTTCTCTAGATCTGAGAGGTATGCTAATAGTATTGTGATTGGAATTGCATTAAATTTTCATAATAGTTTTGGGAGTGTGGACACTTTCAAAGTGTTGGTTCTTTCTATTCATGAGCAAGGGGTACCTTTCGCTTTTCTGAAATGCTCTTTGAGCTCCTTTTTTTTTTAAAGCATATTATCATCAGTAGTTAGGTATTCTTAAGTTAGTTCTTTCTTGGAATATGTACATCTCATTCATGTATCTTTTCCATGCAGCCTACTGTGTTTAGCTTAGAGTTAGCACTCAAATGAAAATAAAGTACAGGCTTGATCTACAGAGCATATGTGAAGTTCTCTCTTAAAATGTTTAGTTTTCAATGTATACATCTGTTATTCTTAAGTCCAGTTGATTTAAGAGAAGAGACCAGACATTTTCTTAATGATACAGTGATCTTTGTGCAGCACATTATTGATACTGATTTTAACAATATCTCAGAGAATCTTCAACAGAAGGATGCCGGTCATTTATCTGGGACTGCAGATCTAAGAAGAAAGTCATTTGCAAATACACAAGGGAGAAGTAAGAACTTTTCATTTAAAAAGTCCATTTGACCAAATGCTTACTTAAAATATGAGTATGTTTTAGTAATAAAGACAATTGCCAGTCCCCACTGAAGCTGAAAGAGAAGGGCAGAAGCTGGGGGCTGCTCTCAGTCACCCATCACTGCCCCTCAGGAATTGCAAATGCTGACCAGCATGAAGAAGTCCACCATGGGCTGATGGCCATGACCTCCAGCAACATTGCCTCACTCTTTGCTGGTTTCTTGCTAGCAGGTACCTGATCCAGCCCCACCCTGTCATGTATTCTGTCTCCAGATCCAGTCTCTGACTGAGTTGGGCCTCAAGATCCACTCACATTCAGACTTTGGGGGGACCCAGTTTTCTTAGGAGCATTCCCTGAAGAATCCACACATTTTCTCCTAAGCAGCACCTATTTGAATGCACATCCACAGTCACTAGGCTCTGCCTCATAAAACTCTGATTCAGAGTTGGAGTCAGTCTCTGGTGCACATAGAACAAGCACTTACCGAAAATCAGACTGGCTGAAATCCTTAGGGGAATCACAAATTTTTGTTATTGGGTCACAATGGTGTTTGTCTCTCTCTAGATTCCTTCCCCCTCTAGATTTTATAAGGTGAGCGCCTTGGGGCTGTATGTATGCCTAATGCATTTCATGAATGGAAACCAAGCCTACCATGATTGCTTGCACCTGGCTGAAAACAAGATCACTGCAAGTCTGATCTATGTAGTGAGAGCCTGTAGACAGTGTACTAAAATACATTCAAAAGAAAGATAGACAAACAGATGGATAGACTGACAGACAGAAAGCAAGAAAGCAAGCAAGCAAGAAAAGAAAGAAAGAAATAGCAAGAGAGCTGTGGCAGCTCCGTGGCAAGAATAACACTCAAGTCACCTTTATTGGAAATAAATTTGCTGAAATTATTGAAACAGCAGTTCTTGAATTTGAAGAAAAAGGAGCTTCCCTGCCTTGACTAACTAGTGTGGCCCTTTTTCCAAGCTTCTCTGGATACAGCCTCAGAGTATCCACCAGGAAAGATGTGACAGCTCAAAGGGAAGCCCAAGAAGGAGACATAGAAAGATAAGGAGCAGAAGCAGGCCATGCAGGAGGCCCAGCAGCAGATCGCCATGGTGGTGCTGCCCACGCTGGCTGTGGTGGTGCTCCTGATCATTGTGTTCATCTATGTGGCCACATGCCCACCATCATGGAGTGGGCCCGCAGCCTGGATGCCTTGGGCAGGGAAAGGGAAGCAAAGGAAAAATGACTTGCATACACAGAGATGTTCTTTGGCTGAGCTCTAAGCAGGAGTGCTCATGTCTTCTCTGGTCTTTGGCTTGATTACAGCTTCTCCACTTTTCTTGGGAGGGAATAGGGAACGTCTTATCAGTGAGCGTGCCATACGCTTTATGATCCACTTCATGTGCCTTTCAGACTTCAAAGCAGTGTGCATGTGTGTGTCATGTGTGTGTCACATGTGTGTATATTTCCTACAATCAATATATAGTTGTACCTGGTGAGAGGAGGCTCTCCAGGCCATGAAGCAGCTGGAAATTGTACTCACATCATTCTCATTGTCTGGAACATGATGCTTTCTTATCCTCTTTCACAATTTCCAAAGGAACTATATTTCTTTTCTGCTTAATGTAATTTTAAATATGCTGATTCAAAATGAAATTATTTATTTTTTGAATAAGGGAGATACTAGCCAAAAGAAAGAAAGAAAGAAAGAAAGAAAGAAAGAAAGAAAGAAAGAAAGAAAGAGAGAGAGAAAATGATTCTTTATACCTGTAAACTTAGAACTCTGGGAGGCTGGGGCAGGAGAATTCCATGTTTGAGCCCAGGTTAGACCACTTAGCAAGTTATCAAAATCTTGCCTCAAGATAAAAATAAAAGGGCTGGGGATATAAGACAGTGAAAAGGTACTGGGTTTAGGCCCCAGTGCAGAGGAGGAGGGGGAGGGGGATGGGAGGAGGGGGAGGGGGAGGAGGAAGAAGGAGGAGAAGGAGAAGAAATAAAACACTTTGCTTACCAAAAGCCATATGCCAATGACATTAAATATAACTACTCCTCATGTAACACCTTCTTTTCCCCTTAGGTTGGAATTTTCCTTCCACATCTTGCTTCTGCCTGCAAGGAGGCACAGCAGGAGCTTGTGCATCGCTGTGTGACTGTTACTCCAAACTCTTCATTCTGCTCTGAAGTTCCAAGGATAGAAGGACGCCTGTGTCTGTGTCACCACTCTTATGAAAATCCAACTTTTTAACATACATTTGACTGAGTTCCTCAAAGGCAGGTTGTTTGTATTTCCTAGAATTATGAAAAATGCATGGCACTTTTGCGTGGTTGGCAATCATGTAATGGCAAGAGCTTAACAGAAACTATGCTTTCATGATACAGTATTTTCATGAAATATCTAGATTTTAAAATTAATGAGGCCAGCCAGGCATGGTAGGGCAAGCCTGTAATCCCAGCACTTGGAAGGCTGAGGCAGGAGGATCAGAGCCAGTTCAAGACCAGCCTGGGCTACAAAAGTGAGCTTAAGGTCAGCCTGAACTGCATAGTGAGACCCTGTCTCAAAAAGACAAAAATAAAAATAAAAAATAAAATCAGTGAGTCCAAGGATCTTTACTGTTTTTCAATCAGATTGAATGTATCTTTGCTTGAGTGGCCTTATTAAAATAGCCACAAGATGGCAATGGTGTTCTATGTTAAAAGCTGTGCATGGCAGGGTAGTAGAAGTAGCCTCTTCATTTTCACACTTTCCTAGTCCTATGCAAAGCCTCGGTATTACATGTAGAGTCCATACATGAAGAACTGGTTGGCAGTTCCATTTGTTGGACCCTATCTATATCAGAGAGAACGTTCTGCTACTTTCCTAAACTGAAATGTCAGTGAGGGGTCCATTAGTACTAGAGTGGAAACGTCTAGGCCCTGGGCTTCTCACTGTTCATATTTGTATTTGTGATATTTGTTTAGTTTGACATCAGCACAGACTTTTTTCCCCTCCTCAAAATGTGATCACTCAACATGTACAGTTACAAATCAGTCACTGCGAAGTCTAAGTTCTGGGGACAGAGGAAGTGCATGTGTAAGATCTGATTTTCTTGCCAGGTATGGTAGTGTATGCCTATAACCCCAACACTCAGGAGGCTGAGGCAGGAGGATCATTGTGAGTTCAAGACCAGCCTCGGTGAAAAAGTGAGCTCAAAGCCAGCCTAAACTGCATGTGAGACCCTGTCTCAAAAAAATAAAAAAATAAAGAAGTTTTTCTCTAGTCTGCTGACCTTAGATGATCCATTCTAGATTATTTTATTTTATTCAGATTACCAAATATACAGTTATGTAGATTGCCAGTGCTTGAGTTTAGAATGTCAACTCAAAAGACTTTCATTAATTACTTTCCTGTCAGTTTCCTGTATAATTTTGTAACAACAATTTGGCTTTTTAAAAAACCTCTGACAAATAACCACAGGCCAAGTGTTCCATGCGCTCCTCCACTACCTCTGAGTCCTGGACTCAAGGCTTCAGACCTTGCTGCTGGCACGGCTGTGACAGCCTGAGAGTGACGAAGCTTCTGCAAAGCTGGGCTCAGGTCTCTTCCTCTCAGCTTCAGCCGTCCCTTCAGGCCTTTCTCTGCTCTTCAGGAGAGAATCCTTTTCAGGATGGAACCAGGGCCAGGGATGTAGCTCAGTGGTACGACTGCCTGCCTGACAAGTGCAAGGTCCTAAGTTTGATTCCTGGTACTCATAAACAAAATGAAGGGATGAGTTTTCACTTGACCACGAGCTACTTGGAAGCAAGGCTTGTGACTTGTAGCAACATTAGGTTCTTAACAGAGCCCTAAATGTTAGCAAACATTGGGTCAGAATAAAGGCACAGGTGGCAATGACAGTTCTTTGGCACGGCCATGTGTCTCTCTGTTCTCACTGCTGAGGTAGTCCTGCCTTTGCACAGTTCCTGAAATTATGTAAGCAAAACATGGCCGACATAAGAGCTGAAGTGGATTTGGTAGATAAGAAGACCCTCTGGGGTCTCTTCTGTGCCCCTGTCATAACCCAGAGACAAAGTATCTGATTCATCTTATCTGCCCAGCTGCAGTTTTCCTTCCTTTCTTCCTTGTTGAAAATTGAAACTTTGCAGGCATTCCTTTTATCTCTTATAATAATCTGCCATTGAACATATAATGGCATTAGGTTCTCTTTTGGTGGGTTAAAAATTGAAAGGAGGGCCAGCAAGATACCTGAGTGGTTCCATCCCTGGCACCACATGCTGTACCAACCCGCCCCCAGGGCGGCCTGAGCTGGCCAGAGCCTGGGCATAGTGGCTTACTCCTATAATCTGAGCACTAGAGTGGCTGAAAGCAGGAGGATCAGCACGAGTCCCAGCTGCGTAGTGAGATCCTGCAACAGCCAAATACATTAAAACAATGACGACGACAACAACAAAAATCGAAAAGATTAAAAGATTTCGTCAGACATAGAAGAGACTTTATAACCGAGTCATGGAAAGTGAAGCAGAAAGCTGACAAAGGGATGTCAACATCAGCAAGGACCGAGAGGGAACAAAGGGCGCATCAGTATGACAATGGGTGGAGATCTGTGTCCCTGGTCTTCGCTGCATCTTGGCTCCCAGAATGCATGTCCTTTGATGGTCCCCTCCAGCACTGACTATCTTTTGGCATGGCCTAGTGTGACAGCACATTGGGTATGTTGCTCAGAACAGGAGTGGAGTTCTTACATGGGATCAGGTTCACTGACCTGACAGTAACACCGTTATAAGTAGTTACTTTGTAACTTACTTTCTGAATCCCTTTATACCATGAAATGAATTTCTCATTTCCTGTTGTGCAGGGATACCCAAAAAGATGGAAATGAATAAACAGAGGCTTCTTTTATAAAATTGTTATAGAGTTTTAGAGGACACACTAGATAGAAAAGGGAAAATGAGATCATGAAGCCGCCATACCGAATGCACAAAAAGGAAGAGGTAACTAGCTAGACCCCACGACCCTGAGCTAGGATTATAAGTATGGGGGATAATTCAGCTTTGAGTTAGATTGGAGAGAATGGAAGAAGAAACTAGACTGATGTTCCCAGAAGGTGTCTGGATCTAGAGAGAAGTGTGGCATAGGCAGGCAGGACAGTGAAAAGGGTGGGACGCTCTGCCGGGCGGCGAGGCGTGCTGGGAAGGGTTGAGCTGGAGCCCAGAGGGTCAGGGTGCTCTGGCAGGTTAACTAAGCCCTGTAAGGCTCTCCAAATGGGAAGTGGAAAATGGTAGCGCCTAGTTCAAGGGCTTCTTATGAAGATTAAGTTGTTTCAAGTGTGAAATTACTTAGAACACATAATATTTGGTAAGGGCAACATATTTGTTTGTATTATTTGAAAAACGTGACGACTACGTGAGGTTTTCTTTCTGATTGCATTCCTTTTTCAAGGTAAGGAAAATCTGTTACAAAAACTTCTTTTTCTTTCTTTTAATCATGCATGAGTGAATTTCTTTCTAATCATGTGTGAATATGTTAGGAAGATCCTATGGATTTTCTCTAGTCTGTGTATGTGGCAAATGCTATTATGTTTTCTAATCTTGAAAAAAATGTTATAAAAATGCTAAATGGGACAATATATTGTGAATTCAATTAATAATTTAGATAACATTTTTATATCCATGTTTATAGGAGAGATTGACCTATCAGTTTTGTGTAATGATGCTATGCTAGTCTGAAAAATAATTAAACTATCTATCCGTTTCATATTTTCTACAGTTTTTACAAAATGAAAATAACCTGTTACTTGAAAGATTGCTAAACTTCTTTTAAAGTATCTGTTTCTAATGACTTTAAGAAGTAGAAGCCGGTGTGGTGGTGCACATCTGTAATCCTAGCACTTGGGAGGCTGAGGCTGGAGGATTGGTGTGAGTTAGAGACCAGCCTGGGCTACAAAAGTGAGCTCAAGGCCAGCCTGAACTGCATAGCGAGACCCTGTCTCAAAAAGACAAAAAAAAAAAAAGTAGAAATTCTAAACATCTAAATCAGTATTTTAAGAATTTTTTTTCTTCACCCAACTTTAGTAATTGATATTTCGCTGAAATTATGCTTGTCTTTGTTTTATAACTAATATTCATATTTTTGTAACTTGTTTGAAATTTTTAAAAATCTGTTCTTTATTTGTACTTTATGATCCTGTTTCCATTCTTGGTATTAATTATTTTATTTTATTTGTCTTTTTGGGACAGGTCTCACTGTGCAGTCAGATCGGCCTTGAGCTCACTTCTGTAGCCCGGGCTGGTCTCGAACTCTCACTGATCCTCCTGCCTCAGCCTCTCAAGTGCTGGGATTATAGGCATGCGCCATCACGCCTGGACTTAGTATTCATTTGTTTTTACTTTTTCCCTTTTCAAGCTTTAAAAGCTTTTTCTATTTACCCTCTTTGAGTAAAACGGGGGTGTTTGATTCTGTGGTTTCCTGCTATTGTACAACTCTTTGATCTTCTTTCAATTCCACCTTTGCTTTTACTTCATTCCTCCAACTTTCTTTGGTCTTTTTCTGCCTTCTTAGGTGACTGCTTGCTTAGTTTTATAGTAAACTCATTTAAAGGTTTACACTTTTTACATAAATATTAGGCTAATTTCTTTTCTACAAGTTTTGGGTATATAGTGCTCTCATGATATACTTTGGTTTAAATATTTATCAATTTCCATAGAAACTTTATTATTATTATTGTTATTGTTGGTACACAGTCTCACCATGCAGCTGGAACTCATAGTGATCCTCCTGTCTCAGCTTCCCTAACACTGGTGTTATGGGCATGCACCACCATGCCTCGTTTCCGTAGCCAGGAGGGCATGCCCAGTGTAGGGCCAGCAAGGCATGCAGTACAAGGGCTTGAACCCAGGTCCTTGCTCTTGCCAGGCAGGAGCTTAGACCACTGAGCTATCTCCCCAACTTAAAAATTATTATTATTATTAATTTTTATTTTTATGAGACCAGAGTTTGAACTCATGACCTTGCACTTGCCACACAGGCACCCCGGCCCACTCAAAAATTATTTTTTAATGCATGTATTGTCTTAACGTGGAATGATTTATAAAACTATTAAACTTTCTTCGTTATATCCTATGTCTATTTATATTTTTATTATACTATCATCAGAGAGTAGTATATATAAAATTATATATTGTATTATCAATTATATATTCTATATTGTATATTGAATATTGTATTATATATAGTCAATTGTATATTATATTGACAGTCACATATTATGAATTCTTTGCAATTTATTGAGATGTCTTTCTGGTGTAAT
>PVKN010014473.1:0-19154 GCA_004027915.1 Capromys pilorides | reverse complement strand
TTTTTGATACAGGGTCTTACTATGCAGTTCAGGCTGTTCTTGAGCTCACTTTTGTAGCCCAGGCTGGTCTTGAACTTGCACTGATCCTCCTGCCTCAGCCTCCCAAGTGCTGGGATTATAGGTGTGTGGCACCACGCCCAGCTATAACTAATTCTATCTTAATTCCAGCAGATGGATTCCTGCAGGGAGAATTATGATTAAACATGTGTATGTCTATTGAATTTAATCAACTCAAAATGCATATCTCCTAATGGTTGTATTTACTCTCTCATGAGGAGAAAATCATACCATCCTATGATCATCCCTGAGAAGTCCCTTGTCCCACTATTAACGTCCGCTGAGGGAATGCTGGTTCCACTTCATCTTTTGGGTTATCTTATCTTTTTCTTTAGAAGCATCTTGCGGTGCTGCCACCTGCCTCATCCTCTGCAGTAGCTGGGACTAACAGTACACACCACTGTGCCCAGCTTTGAGTATCATTCTGGCACTTACTATTGAGATTTGTCAACCCTACTACATTCTTTACTCTCCTCATGCAATCCAAGGCTTTTTCCATCCAGATGGTTTTCCCCAGGATGTATCTGTCCCCTGAGAGATACAAGAAATTCCTGACTGCTCTGTCCTCAACATGGCATGGTGGAGGATTCTGGGGACTTATTCTTGAATGTCCTAGCCATTGCTACCACACATATACAGAACTTGGTACCCAACCAAAGGCAGAAAAATGACACGCACCCCCAATCAGGAAGTGGGCACTAGCTGTGTTTTCCCAATCACTTCTCTCTCATTCTTGTCTTCCATGCACTCTCCTTATCCCACATTATCAGAAACTTCCTCCAACAAATATTTTTTTTTCCTTCCTAGCTGGCATTTGTCCTCCCCTATTTTGAGTTAATACTAGTGCAGGGAAGAGAGTGCAGGGAAATTATGCAAATGATGGAGATTTCTTTTTTCTCTAAACACTTTAGCATACTTATTACTGGACTCATATCCAGTTGCTTGATACACAATTGTCCAACTAAATGAGAGCTAGGGTGTTGATGTAAGGACGGTAACTTTATTTGAAAAGCTAGCTCAACAAAAAGATGGAAGATGCTTGTGCAAAGTCCACCTTATGGGAGGCTGAGATAGGAGCAGTATAATAGGTGATAGGTGGGTGTTCTCGGACTGGTGGCCACCTTTTCAGAGAGTCAGCCCCTGATGCACAGCTGACCCAAACTGCCCCATCGTAAGATGCTTTTCAGCTCTGCAAATCTCAAGAACAAAGATTATTACTTCCTGAGCCTATTCTTGTCCCTGATTAGTCTGCCTATGTGCAGTTCCTGACAAATTACACAACAGATCACCCAGAGTGGGTGGCTACCTTAAGGACCTCTTGCTGGTGGCCAAACTCACTGTAACAAAGAAAAGCATACTCTATCTGATTACTGAGAAAGACAAGGATCAAATGAGATCCAATAGGGCTCTGGACATGAGATCCAGTCTCAATGGCTGGTTTTTGTTTACATTTAAATCCAAAGCATAGAGGGCTGGGGAGATAGCTCAGTAGAAAGCACAGGAAAAGCATAGGGTCCTGAGTTCAATCTCTGATACTGAAAAAAAAAAAATCCAAAGCATCTATCATTCTTCAGCTTTTGCTAAGTTAAGGATCTGCTATTCTGTTGGGAAAACATGCTGCCTGTTTCCTCCCAGTATGTTAATCAGCTTCCTGAATCCTGTACTTACGGTTATCATACGTAATCACCATGGTCCAGATGCCTTACTTGTTTCTAATTTCTCAAATAGCCATGAGAAATACTAATTCCATTGACATTTCACAGAAAAATAAAATGAGGCCCAGAAATTGAGGTTATATTCAGATGCAAACTAGCTGTAACAAAGAGATACCAAAATATAGTGACATGAACTGGTGTGAGTTTGCTTTTCTCTCACAAAATACAACAGAGGCAGGCAGGAGACCCAAGGTCACACAGCATGGAGAGACACGCTGCCCTTTGGTTTTCCCACCAACACTGAGGGCGTGGCTCTCAGGCATACCTAGCTGACTACTCACCATCATGTACTGTGCCCTGCCCTGTAGAAGAGAAGAGAGCAGAGGTGAAAATGAGGCAGGGAGGCAGGGCAGCAGGGCAGGGCACAGCTGGCTGAGAGAGGGAGCGCGGCCAGACTCCAGCTCACGTGCACAGAATAACTGTCAGGACCTCATACGTGGACTTCTCATGAGACCCTGTGATGTCTGGAATAAATAAAAGGACACAGATGCCATGAAGACCTTGCTACTGTGCCTCTTCATGGTAGCCTGCCCTGTGCCCCAAGGCTGTGCTTTTGTTTTATATTCTTATTTCTATTTGGGCTTTTATTTTTCTTCTCTTTTACTCAGCCCAAGGTCACGCTACAGGGCCAGTTTCTCCCTTACCTTTCACTATTAATTTTTTCTACATCAAATAAATGTGAAGCTTTGTGACTGTTTTTGCTTATTTCATTGAATTCTTTGCTTGAGATGGAAAGAACATAGAAACCACTCCCAGAAGGGACTCCAGCATCCCCAAACCCATTAATATTATTTAGCTTATCCAGCCAGGAGACCACGTAATGCCTTTAGGTATGTTTTGTTCTGTTGTCTCTCATAAATGACCATGTTTTTGTCGGTTGTTTTTCTCTTCTCTTCTCTTCTCTTCTCTTCTCTTCTCTTCTCTTCTCTTCTCTTCTCTTCTCTTCTCTTCTCTTCTCTTCTCTTCTCTTCCCCCCCCCCCTCCCCGACAGAATCTACTATGTAATCCAGGCTGGTCTTGAACTCACTATGTGGCCCAGACTGGCCTTGAATTTGCCACAATCCCGGTAGCTCTCCTTCCCAAGTGTTAGGATTACGGCTCTGCATCACCATGCCTGGCTAGTGCTTTTTCTCCTTCTGTCCCTGTCTCTCTCCCCTAAGATGAGAATCTGGGAGACTTTTTCTCTTGGTGCAAGGAAGAACTTCCTAGTGTGTCCTTCCCCTTGGGAGAGGAGAAGGAAATATCTGGCATTTGTTCTTCAAGCTGCAATGGGCTTTTTCTCTTTTTCTTGCATGCATCCACCCTGCGCGTAAGAGTTAAACGACCAGAGAGCTTGCGCTTGGCTCGCTGGGGCGGTACGTGCAGATGTAGTTTGGTGTGCCCTACTGTCGGTGTGTTTGTTTGCCATAGTTTGTTACCCTTTTGGGACCTCGTTTTGTAAGTGGCTTTTTCTATCTCAGTTTGCTGTTTTGGCCCAAGGCAACATGTTGCCCCGTCCTGTGGCCAGGTACGCCGTTGCTGCTCAGGCTCCAGATGTGGGTTTGGGTCTCAGCTTGTCATGTTTTTTCCTATGCCTTTTTTTTCCCCCCAAGTTGGTCTTATAAACTAAGCCTCTGATTTCAGAGAATATATGGGTCTCCTCCCTCTTTTCTTTTGAATTGTTTCACAGGTACAGTATCTTCCCGCAAAGGAAGGGGAAATTTTGCCCATTTTAAAACTGCGGCAGTTTTTGCCCAAAGTGGCCGGCAGCAAGCGGCAGCCAAACCAGCTCTAGCTGACTTGACTCCCTCCAGGTCCTAAAGCCCATCTGGAGCTATCACCTCCGGCTTGATCTCTTCCTCGCTGGGATGGGGAGATAGCTCCGTGGCACAAGTGCCAGCCTGGTAAGTGCAAGGGCTTGAGTTTGAACCCTGGTCCCACCGAAAAAAAAGGATTCTCTTAGCCAAATGAAAATAATTTAGAAATACACTCCTGGCAGTCTGAGCAAAACTAATGGCCAGCACTTAAAACTTAACTGACATGGCAATGAGTTTACAAAGGCAGAGCTATTCTTGTTCTTAGAAAAAAAGACATTCCTCCTGTATTAAACTAAGTATCAAAGTTTTCACTATTCAGATAAACACAAAAAATGATTTTTCCCAAATTGGTTCGCTCTGCTTAAAAGCCATCATACAGCTCAACTGTTTTGGCCAAGGGAACTCCACTGGGCATGGTTCCACCCTGATTTCCCTGATTTCACAGGCACCAAAAGTCAAGGTAGGGCCATCAGGTGACTCTGACCCCTTCTCCTTAATGAGTGAATAGAACCCAAGTAGGGAAAGTCTGCCATGTTTGCTTGCTTCGAGGAGTGGCACCAGTGTCAGTCTGATGTTTGGACAGAGGCATCTGTCTAGTAGGTGCTTAAGTCTCACAAGAGGTGGCTTGTGAAGGACCTGAAGGACCCAAGACCCAGTTTTCCCTTTCTCTCTCTAGGCCCCAAGATTAGCCATGGGCCTAATCTCTTGTGCTTTGCCATATAGATATCACCAACTTTACCACTAGGGCATATTTTAATGAGTGGGAAAAGTATGATCCTGACAGTTTAAAATGGGAGTAGCTTATCTACTACTATACTACAGTTTGAGTTTAGTATGGACTAGGAAATGGCAATAGATGAGTATGGGATGGCATTTTAAATTATGAGACTAGCTGGGGAGATAGCTCAGTGTGCTGCCTGGCAAGCACAAGTTCCTGAGTTCAATCCCCAGTACCTAAATAAATAAATAAATAAATAAATAATGAGACTACACTTCAGTTATAGTGTTTCTGCTTAAAACACAAAAGGTGAATAAAATGCCTTATGTTCAGGCTTTGGTGACCTTTATCACAAGAAATTTTCAAAAACTATAGCACTTAGTTGTGCAGTGTGATACAATGTAATTGCAGTTCTTGGAAGGCAGAGACAGGATTGCTATGAGCTCAAGGCTATCCTGGGCTACACAGAGTTTAAGACCAGCCT
Source organism: Capromys pilorides (assembly GCA_004027915.1). Lineage (NCBI taxonomy): Eukaryota > Metazoa > Chordata > Mammalia > Rodentia > Capromyidae > Capromys > Capromys pilorides. The sequence goes on along the minus strand of PVKN010014473.1, from coordinate 14,384 downwards.
CCATGACATAGCTAGCCCCTGACTCAACAACAACAAAAAAGGAACCATGGTAATTGGGCCCCTGAGGAGAAGGAAGATACCCTGGATGACCTGTTCTGGAAACCCCACCTATCAATCAAGGAGATGTGGGTCTCACTGATCTATCTGATGACATTGGGAGCTCTCTTCAACTTCCTCTTTATAGTTCCCAGGCCAAAATATCAACTCCTTGGGACCAGAGATATAGCTCAGTGGCATAAGTTCCTGCATGGCAAGTGCAAAGTCCTGAGTTCAATCTCTGGTACCTAAAAAAAAAATAGTTCCTTTTTTCAACTGCAGAAGTCATCCCCCATTTTGGACTCCCTCAGTCCCTTCAGAGTGGCAATGGGCCTTCTTTTACCTCTCAGATAACTTAGAGAGTAGCAAAGGCTTTCGGAATAAAGTATTAGTATCACCTCCGTTCTACCTGGTGGTCTCAATCTTCTGGAAAGGTGGAGAGATCCAACTAGAAACAAGCACTGGAAAAACTTTGCCCAAAGATATCTGAGTTCAGACTCTAATTACTGCTAGCAGCAGTTGTGTGTTGGGGACCCAGCAGTGTAAGGGTTAAGTTGCTGATCACAGTATTCTCTCAGTGTGTTAGGGAAGCAGCTGATACTGACAGTCTCTGAAAACAAGATAATGCTGCAGCTGTGAGCTGCAAATTCTAGCTCAAAGGTTTCAAGGGCAATAAACTGCCAACCTTAGAAATCAAGTTGTTCTCCTAATTAGCAAGATTTACTGATTTGAAAGTCTTTGTTCTAACTTCTCAAGGCCCTGCTTATTTTTGTGAGGTTTTGTCTCAGATGTGCCTTCTACCTCCTGTACCCTCCCCTCCCCAAACTGTTAAGGACATAGTTTGTATGGACAGTCCAGAGAAGTCTTCTTGGTTCCAAGAGAGTTCTGACCTTCCTGATCCCCCATCATATCACACTGTCTGTTGTATGTTATGAGTTGGTGCCAAAAGAAACGACAACGAGACCCGATGAATTTTGCCCAGAGGTCTCACTGAGATCTGTCTCTCTCGAAGTGAGCCCAAAACCCCCTAAGCATCTCAGCTTTATTTTGGGCTAGTGAACATGATCACATGAGGACAGCTTTCTCTATTGACTTCCACCTTTACCCTATCACTAGGTTCACACAAATCATAGTTAAAAACATTCCAAGCAGGGGAGGGGACAACCATTAACATCCCAAGCAAAGGAGGAGAGAACAAACAAGGAGCCATCAGGATAAGCTGTTAAGTGCCTCCTTGAAACCCAGCTTCCAGGAATTCCCAAGTAACAGACTACAACTGTCCCTGGGCTTTATTTATTGCTCTCCACTTCTTGAGATGATAATTTCTTACCTCCACAACTGTCTTTTATTTAAGCCTTTGCTAACACTGATCATAGGAGATCAGGATCCCGGCCAAGAGCCCAATACTCATGGAGGTTTGTAATTTGACCCAAACTGGGCTATGTATGTTTAAATCTGATCTGCTCATATTTAGGCCAACAGCCAAACAGGCAGTTCAAGGGTCACTCTTCCTTTCTCATTGTCTTCTACTGATTTTCTTTTCCTTCACAACACCCCAAGGTACTTGGAGAGCGCACAGTTCTCAGCAGGTGGGGTCTACTGGCCCTTTCAGTCAGAAGAAGCAACAGAAGACAGAGACCTTCACTCCCTCAACAACCCAAAAATAATCATGGGGACTTTTGTCTCAGGGGGAAAGAAGGCAGAAAGGCCGACTGGCAGAGTATACATGGCCAGAGCCAAGGACACATGCATGAAATAATACTCAGAACCCTGTGTGTGTACTCCTTGTGAGAATTGTGATGTGTGCGATAAATAAAAGGACACAGATGTTACAAAGAGTCACTACTGTGTCTCTTCATGAGGGCTCACCCTGTGCCCCACAAAGTGTACTTCTGATTTGTATTTATATTTTAGTTTTGTTTTTCCTCCCTTTTATTCAAAGTTTGCTCTGCAGAGCCAGTTTCTTTCTTACCCTTCACTTTTAATTGTTTATGCCTCAAATAAATGTGAAACTTGGCTATCATGTTTGTTTCATTCAGTTCTTTCAGATAGAAAAAAAAACTCAATAAAACCACCAGAAGAGACCTCAGTTTCCCCAAACTCAATGTCTCAGTCATTTTCCTCATTACTGAAACAAATGCCTGACATCCAAAGTTAAAGGAGGAAAGGTTTATTTAGTTCACAGATTATAGGGGGTTCAGTTCATAGGCAGGGTAACACTACAGAGGGGGATCACAGAGGAGAAGCAGCAAAAGGCAGCAGGCAGAAAATGAAGCAGCAACCATCCTTCTGTCCCTTACAGTCTATCCAGGGTCCCCATCCTTAGGGTGGGTAGGGAGCACTCACACTCATAGTGGGACACCCCTAATCCTAGCATTGCATCACAAATTAATTCTTTAATCCTAACTTCACACATCTAGATCCAGCCACCTCTGAAAAGTCCCACATATGAGGCTTTGAGGAAACATCTAGGTACAAGCCATCACACTTTATGACAGATAGACAAGAAAATCACAACCTATTTTCTTTTTAATTTTTATTTATGTAGTAGAGGGTCTCACTGCACAGCTCAGATGTAGTGATCTTCCTGTCTCAATCTCCCCAGTGCTGAGATTACAGGGCTGGCACAACATGTAGTGCCAGGGATCAAACCCGGGTTCTTGCACTTGCCAGACAGGTGCTTAGACCTCCGAGCTATCTCCCCAGGTCCGCATAACCTATTTTCAAAATGATCACAACTAACTGCAGGGTGGCCTGAAAAATGGAATGTTTATTTGCGTGGCCAAAGTTAGATTAGTGTTGGACAGGTGTGGTGATGACTATTATTAAAAGAAAAAGGCAATCATGGGTTTGTAGGGGCACTTAGGCATCTCTGCCGCTGAATTCAATGTGATGCTATCTCTTCTGATTCTCAGCAACATATCAGATGAAAAACTACAGTTTGTATTTCTGCTGTAGACAGCAGTGGTCAGTTAGATACATGTAGAAGGATAGAGCTTCCTGGAAAGCTTTATTTGCCATTTATCCCTTCATCCTTTTTGTTTCTTGGTAGCCAGGCAAGGCAGCTAGAACTCCAAAAGCCATATTAGATCATGACCAACAGAGAACATGGAGGCCATATGCTAAAGACAGTGGAGCACACCAGAAGGGGAAGCTTGGAAGCCATAGGGTCACGGAGCTGTTGCAGCAGTCCTGTTGTCTAACACTGCATTTCTTTATTTTGAAGGAGAAATAAGCTTCTTATCATATGTAACTTGCTTTAATTATGCTTGTCTACAAGTGACCAAATGCAACTTCTAATTCAAAGTATTCAGTTAAGTGATATATTCAAAGCAATACAACTGCTAAGATGTTTATATTCAGATTTTTCCAGCTTCAAACCAGTATTCTTGCCTTTCCAAGAGTAAGGTTATCTTTTGCAAAAAGGAAATAGCACCCTTTTGCAAAGTATCTCCAGTCTGTTGAAGAAATAGTACATAACTGAGTCTGAGACAGGACTGGGGAGATGGACAGGGCTTTGATATAGCAACCTAAGAAAAGCAGGCAGGTAGTGTCAACTGCGGGCAGTAAGAGGGAAGTAATAAATCTGGCTGTCAATTAAAGGAGCATGACCCTGTAGTCCTTGAGGTAAGAGGATAGGATACATAAGAAACTGCAAAGATGCAGCTGGATCTGACTGGAACTGGCTGTAAGCTTCTTTAACTTTCCATTATAATTCATTTCTGTAATAAAATCTCCACTCTGGGGGAGATAACACATTTTAAAGCACATTTTGGGTCATGTGCAAACCTACACATGTGCAGTAACTCAACTCCAAAGGGACACCTGTCCCCTTGGGAAAAAACTATAAATAGCTAATGACATTTCTTTGGGAGGCCATAAAAGTGGAATGTATCCTTTTTTAAGCCCTTCATCTACAGGGAAGCCAGCTTTCTGTGGAAGAGACATTTTTGTCTCTTTCGTAAGGCCTCCTGTGGGACAGCCAACTTTATTTCCTTTCTATAGGGAACCTTCCAGTTAAAGTTTTCGCCTATAAATTTTTGCTGATGTCACAGTTTTTATTTCCAGTATTACTCAGTAAGGAGTCACATTCACCAGTAACAGTTCCACCATATTTAGGTGAAAAAAATTTTGATGTCTAGATTTCCAGAGTGATAACAGCTTTTTATCTAGTGAAATATTTTTCTGCTAGCTGAATATAACACAAAATTACAGAGAAGCATCATGGGCTATTGAACTCAGCATGATTTGTTATTTCCTCTCTGACTTTTCTATTATGTTTTTGTTTTGTTTTGTTTTTGTATCAGGGATCGAACTCAGACATTGCACTTGCCAGGCAGGCACTTATGTTCCTGAGCTGTCTTCCCAGCCTTTTCTATTAATATTAATAGAAATATTAACTGGATTCCTGTTTATTTCCTTTGTTCACCTAGCATGTGCAGATAGGCAGAATGAACAACCACTCTTTTTAAAAAAAAAAAAAAAAAAAAAAACTTCATTTCTTTATTTAGTTATGTTATGGCTGGCTCAGCCTGCCCTGGGGGTGGGGCTGGTGTAGCATGTGGTGCCAGGGATCAAACTGTGGTCCCTGCAGTTGCCTAAGCTTGCCTAAGCAGGTGCTTTAGACCACTGAGCTATCTCACCAGCCTGAACAACCACTCTTAAGAAACATTTTTCAAATGTATAAAACTCCATTTATTAATGCAACTTTTTCTTCCACTTTGAAAAAAATCCATGATTACTTAACTTTACCTCTAATACACTGGTTTGATCTCATGGCACAAATAGCTTGAGTGTCTCTGACCTGCCTATACGACTACTTGATGTGAACTTATATGAACCCAGAAGATAGAATAGCTGTCTTAGTTACTCTTCTCTCATTGCTGGGACAAAACATCCGACACCCAAAATGAAGGAAGGAAAAGTCTATTTAGCTCACAGTTTGTGGAGGTTTCAGTCCATACTCAGCTGGCCCAAGGCAGAGTGGCACAGGGCACAGAGCAACCTCTCACAATGGCATCAAATAGCAGAGAACTGAAGTGCAGGAGCAGTGGCAGTAATAGCTACAGAGAGCAAGTCTTCTCCCTTGTACTACATTCAGGCTCTCCGCCCAGGCTTGGTGCAGCACTCACACCCATAATCTCAGTGGATCATGAATTAATCATAAATTCTATAAGTCCACTCCACATAACAATAGGCTTTGAGACTATCACAAAACTGTGAACTTGGATAAAGTTTTCAGCTTTTCAGGTGTAGAGGTCATTTGGATAAAGTCAGAAAATAACCACATAAACTGTGTCACCTGTATGTTCTGTGCTACTACTGGAGGGAATATCACTAGAATAAGTGAGGAAAATTGTGATACTTTTTTGGTAAAATATCAAAAAGCAACAGAAGTTTTTATTTATTTTATTTTATTTTTTATTATGGCTGGCTCAGCCTGCCCTGGGGGCGGGGCTGGCGCAGCATGTGGTGCCAGGGATTGGGATCGAACCGCAGTCCCTGTAGCTGCCTAAGCTTTCCTAAGCAAACGCTTTAGACCACTGAACCATCCTGCCGGCCCCAACAGAAGTTTTTTTATTTTATTTTATTTATTTATCTGTTTGCTTGTTGTGTTTGTTTATTTGTTTCTTTATTTATTTATTCTGTGGCTGGCTCAGCCTGCCCTGGTGGTGGGGCTGGTGCAGCATGTGGTGCTGGGGATCGAACTGCAGTCCTGCAGTTGCCTGAGCTTTCCTAAGCAGGTGCTTTAGACCACTGAACCATCTCGCTGGCCCCCCAGCAGAAGTTTTTAAAGAAAGGTTTATTAAATAATATTCCCTTTGGTAAAAGGAGAACTGATTGGGTAAGACTATTGAAAATGTTTGGGTTTATAATGTCTTATATGGAATAAAAAAGATATTTCAGGCTGTGATTTATCATTACATGACAATTATTGGTTTTATGATTTTGTGGTACACAGAATGATGACTCCCATGGACTAGCCTTATAGCTCAGTGGACTAAAGCACCTGTTTAGACAGAGTGCAGAGGCTGAGGGTTATATCCCCAGCATGTCGTGCCAACCCTTCCCACAGGGGGTGCTGAGACTGCGATTGAGACTGGATGCGGTGGTATGCACTTGTAATCCCAGCTCTTGGGAGGCTGGAAACAGGAGAATCACTAAAAATCTGATCTATATAATGAGACCCTATAAACCCTGAAGACTCTGTACTAAATACAGGAAAAAAAAGAATGATGACCCTCATTACTCAAAAGAGCCCATACCCTAATCTCCAGAGCCTGTAAGTATGTTGTTACTTGCAAAAGGAACGTGACAAGAGTAATTAAGTCAAAAGCCTAAGAGCAAGAGTTACTACAGGTAGTCTATGTGGTCCCAACATAAAAACAAAGGTCCTTAAAAGATGGAAAAAGAAAGCTGAAGAGAAAGAAGAGCTATGACTATAGGAGCAGAGCCCAGAGGGATGCCATTACTAGAAGGGGCCACAAACCAGGGAATGCAATCTTTGTAAGTTGAAAATGATAAAAATTGGATAGTCCAACCCTGCCAGCCTTTCAGTTTTACTATTATTATTATTATTATTATTATTATTATTATCATTATTATTATTCAGACTCACAGTGATCCTCCTGTCTCAGCCTCCCCAGTGCTGGGATTACAGGCATGCACCACCATGCCCGTTTCTAGGGCTGGTGCGGCGTGGTACCAGGGCTCAAACCCAGCTCTTTGCACCTGCCAGGCAAGCACTTAGACCCTGAGCTACCTCCCTGGCCCCAAGCCCTTCGTTTTATCGCTAAAAAAAAAATGTCTAGACTTCTGACCTCCAGAGGTATTCTTTCATTTTAAGCTGCAATGTGAGAATTTGTTTTAGAAGCAATTGTAAACTAGTACATATTACAGTAACAATATAAAATGAATACAAGTTTCAAACTTTAATTTGGTTAAGCAAGGTAAGACAGTTGCATTCATACCTACCAGATCTGGACATGGTGATGCCTGCCTATAATCACAACCACTAAGAAGAGTGGGGCAGAAGGACTGTGAGTTTGATGCCAGAGTACATAATGCAGTGAGACCTCATCTCAAAATATCAACAAAACTGTCAAGGTCACCAAAACAAGGTGAGTCTGAGAAAGTGTTATAGTTAAGAAGATCACAAGGAAATGAGAGGGGTACATAATAGTGGGATAGGATGGATACCATCCTGGAACAAGAACATCTAGTAAGACTAAGAAATCTGAATAAGGGGCTGAAGGTTTGGTTCAGTGGTAGAACACTTGCCGAGCAAGCTGGAAGCCCTGGGGTTGGTCCTCAGTACCAAAAATAGCACTCCCCCAAAAAAGAAATCTAAGTAAGATATAGACTTTGGTTAACTATACTGCATAATAGTAATAATAATGAACTAATATTAATAGAAATAATACAAATAAGCCTTACTCAAGCAATGTGTTAATAGAGGAAACAGGATGTGAAATTTTTATGAAAATTCTCTTCACTGTCTTCAAAATACAATTTTTTTTTCAAATTTAAAACTAAGACTAGGGCAGTCTAAGCACCTGCTTGATAAACACAAGGTTCCAAATTCAATCCCTGGTACACCATGCTATACCGGCCACCGAAACTGGGCATAGTGGTACATGCCTGTAATCTCAGAACAGGGAGGCTGAGACAGGAGAATCACTATGAATCTGAACTGCGTAGTGAGATGCTATATCAAAAACAAAAACAAAACACACAAAAAAAATCTTAAAAAAAAAAAAAAAAAAAGGCCAGCCAGATAGTTCAGGGGACTAAAGCACCTGCTTAGGTAGGCACAGGGACCAGAGTTCAATCCCTGGCACCACATGCCATGCTGGCCTCACCCTAAGGGCACACTGAGATGGCTTACTGAGACTGGGTATGGTGGCACACACTTGTAATCCCAGCACTTGGAAGGCTCAAAATAGGAGGAAGATCACTACGAGTCTGATCTGTGTAATGAGATCCTGTAGACCCTATACTGAAAAAAAAAATATCATACAAGAAATCTAAAATCTATGCAGCTAACTTTTTAGAAAAATAGGTCTTGTGTCGGCTCGATAGTTCAGTGGATTAAAGTGCCTGCTTAGGCGGACTCAGGGACAGGTTCGATCCCTAGCCTGCCATGCCAGCCCCACTCCTGGGGCATGCTAAGACAGTGACTGAGACTGGGCACGGGGGTGCACACCTTTAACCCCAGTGTTTGAGAGGCTGAAAAGCAGGAGAATCACAATGAGGGACACTGTAGTAGATCAGTAAGGCAAGAGATAGCCAGCAACTTTTAGGCTATATTCAGATACTACCGGGGGCTTTCAGGTTAGCTCAGTGGTTTAAGTGCTTGCGTCCACAATCCCAGTCAGGCACAGGGGATGGTGGTTCAATCCCCAGACCCACCCTTAAGGTAGGCTGAGCCAGCCAAAAAAAAAAAAATCCTTCTCAGATACTACCCAGAATGGCTACAACATAATTTTGAGCTAAAGGAATAGCTCAGTGGTAAAGTGTTTGATTAACATATGTGAGGCCCTAATTTGATCCTCAGTACCACAGACAAATAAAACCTATGATCCTTTCTGGTAGTGTTACATGGTGGTGAAGGTGTTCAGAGGCTCTGTCCACAACTTGACCCTATAAGTAGAATATATATTCCCTGTGGATATAACTGACCATTCCTTCCCTAAGAAAATGAAGTCATAGTGAACGGTTAGATGTACCCCAAACTAAAATAAAATAAAAATTTAGTGAGCCCATGACTAACTTGTTTGCCCAGCTATATCTGTCAGTGTCTCTGTGCTTAGTCACCACATACACGCTTTCCTGGAAAACAGCTGCACCTCTGGGTTTCATCATCCTGGGCTTGTTCCCTCTGTGTAGTTGGCTCAGTTCAGCTATTTTGCTCTTGGCCCCAGGTGTGTGTATGAGTTTCTTACAAGATCATAAAATTACAGTGCTTCAGAGCTTCCCTAGAGGATATTTAGTTTAAAAAGTCCTTCATTCTGCAGAGGAGGTGAATGAAGTTCAGTGATTTTCCTAATGCCATATGCTAGCTAGTCAGCAGTGCTAGATAGGGCAAAACTTGAATATTATAATTCAATGTTCTTATTCCTATTGAAGGAGCTAGGGATATAGCTCAGAGGCACAGGGGCCTGTCTGGAAGGTGCAAGGTTCTGAGTTATTCCCAGCACACACACACAAAAAATCGAAAATCTATTGAATGAATATCTATGTAGATATAGATATTCACTCAATATATATGTAGTATAAATTATATTCTGCCTAATCTATGCTGTATACAGTAAAATCTCTTCTACTAAATATAACTAAACTGTCTGAAGCAGTCAACTAACAACCATTCCAAGGGACTCTCAGCTGGCTTCAGGACTAAAAAACAAATAATATGAAGACTTCAGCAAGACAGGACAAAATAAATAGCAGACACCGATGCTGTATTGTCAAGTTTTCAAGCAAGAAGGAACAGAGCCAGTTTCCCATTAGCTTTTACAAGTAATGAGTATGACACAGGTAAACCTAATCACCATTGTGACAGTACTTTCAGCAAGTATCTAGTTCAGTAGTTGAGGACAGATTCTCAGTTGGCAGATCACTTTATAATCAAGTTATTTTTTTTTTACAGTCAAGTTATTAAAAGTGGTTTACTCTTTCCATTTTTTTTTTTTTTTGAGATAGGATTTTGCTATGCAGTTCAGGCTGATCTTGAAGTCACAATGATCCTCCTACCTTAGCTTCCTGAGAATTGGAGTTACAGGCATGTACTACCATGCCCAGCTCCCATTATTGAAGTTATCATTTAAAAAAAAATTCCTAAAAAAAAAAAATAAATAAAAAAATAAAAAAAAAAATTAAAAAAAATTCCTTGCCACTATGCTTATACTGGCAGTCTATAATAGACAAATCTTTTGAACCCAAGTGCCCATCAACTCACAACTCGATAAAGAGGAGGCGAGGTTTTTAATACAATGGAGTACTACTCTGCCTTAAAGAAGGATACACTTGAGACATTTCTAGGAAAATAGATGCACCTTGAGTCTATACTCTTGTTGTTTTGTTTTTATTTGGGTCCATAATCTTAAGTGAAATATAATGGACACGTGTAAATACTATATTATTTCTCTGGTGTGAGAAACTGAAAGTATAAAAAAGGACCAAATGTATAGCAGGTATTAGAAATACAAAGAAAATGTCCAAATGGGAAGGGAGACAGGAGGGGTAAGGAAAGAGGGGAAAGGTTAAAAAAAACAAAGAGAGAAAAAGAAGAAGAACATGGAAACAAACCTTTTGTAAGTGGGAGGGGAGAAGAGATTGAAGGAAGGGTAGGGGAATGGGGAAAAACAAGTTACATTATGGACAGGCACAGACTCTCTATGATATGTGTGATCATTACATATATCTAAAATGTACCAATAAAATCTGACAAATAATAAAATGGTTACTGTTGACCTTATATTTTTTAATGTAAGATTACATACAAATAATGTAATACTGGTTTTCATGTAGTATAAGGACTTTTCAACAGCGCATTAAAAATTACACTCATACTGGGCTGGGGAAATAGGTCGGTGGCATAAGTGCCTCCTCAGCACCAAAAAAGAAAAAGAAAAGTCTTTTTTTTTGGGGGGGGAGGAGGGTACCAGAGATTGAACTCTGGGCCTTGTGCTTGCCAAGCAGGCGCTTAAGCTACTGAGCTATATTGCCCTGGCCCTACTCTCTTATATCTATGTTTAACTGTCAAGTATTTTGCTTTTGCATGTGCTATAAATGCTAAGTTTAAAAAGTTCCTGTTCCCTTTGAGTGGTCAGATCTATGCTCCTGAGTTGAAGTTATGTACTGCACTATCCTCACCCCATCTCTAGATTAGAGATCTAATCCTCTTTGTTGTATTCAGTTACTGCCTTGAGACTGATCCCTTCCATATCTTTCTCTTTCTCTGTTCAAGTCCTTGGCTAGATCCTGACCTGCTCCAATATTAAGGATAATACAAGAGGAAAACCAAAGAGTGTCTGTGGCTGTCAGTCTAGGAAACAGTTCTTCCGCGATGCTTTGAAGAGAAGCAAAGCCATAGGGCAGCAGAATGCGAGATATCAATTGAGAAATGTGCACACCTGTTGGATCACCTCTGACCTCACTGGGCCACCATTCTAGAAAATACATCATGGGTGACAGCAACTGTATTCTCACCTATTCCTGTTGAGGGTTATTCCCAGTGGGATGAACTGGGATTTAGAAATTGCTGGAGGATAGTGAGATGCCCTCCTTCTCACATTTCTTTTGCATTCTCTGTTTCAACTTAGCTGCTAAGGAAACTCCTAAGAACTCAAGCCATACCCACAAACTGTGCATGAGCATGTCTGCAGTAAGTATAGGGTTGGAGGGCTAAGAAGGCAAATTTAAGAGCAAACTCCTGAGAGCAAAGGGAGGGGTATGGTTTGGGCAGCCAAATCTCACATCAGGTCTGGAGAATTTATTAGCCTGACAGTTCTTAGACCTACGCCTGTCCAGATTTGCTTCCCATAGTCCTCCTGGACATGTTAGAGGGATAAGGGACAGGGTTATCATTAGGCTGCATGTAATACTGAAACACTTGACTCTGCTACACCTGAGAGCCATCACCACTCGGCTATACAAGTACAGTGATCCTGGAATATTTGGGTGTAGGGATGGCCGCCAACCCCATGAGGGGGTCCTCATGATTTTCCTTAGCTTCTCTTTTCTACCTGGATGAACAATGAAAATTTCAGAAAACAGAACAGAACTCAAATCTACTTTGTGATTCTGTTATTTTCCCCTGACATACTTAGCAGGTCTATGAGGTTGTAATAATTGGATAATGGGGAGGTGCTACAGCTGGAATATCTGTGTCTCCTGTAAATTCATATATTGAGACCTAATCACCATTGTGATGGAAAACGGGACTTCTGAGATATGATTAGTCATGGGAACAGCTTCCTGATAAACGAGGTAAGTGCCTCTAGAAAAGATACACCAATATGAGAATGGTGTATTGCAAATAAGTACTAACAAGAATGCTAAAGGCAGGGGCTGGAGAGATAGCTCTGTGGCACAAGTGCCTGCCTGGCAAGTGCAAGGTCGTGAGTTTGAACCCCGGTCCTGCCCAAAAAAAAAAAAAAAAAAGAATTCTAAAGATTAATAAATAAATCCTAGACATGAATGGATAAAGCACTAGGTCTGCCTTGCTGTTTCTGGCATGTGAGGACACAGCAAGGAGCTCCCATAAGTAAGCCAGGAAACAAGCCCTTGTGGGACGCTACATATGCCAGTGCCTTGATCCTGGACTTCCCAGACGCTAGAATTACGAGAAATGAGTTTCTGAAGTATAAGTTACACAGTATTTGTAAGAGCAGCCTGAACAAAGTGAAACGAATGGAGTAGCTTTGTGCACCTGGCTGTCTTCCCAGTATTATTTGTCACGGTGGGATCCACCTAATACAGCAGCTAACAGAAGGAGCTGTTCCTGTCTTTTCAAAGGAAAAAGCAAGAGTTAGGTAACTGTTAGCCCCTAGGACACCCTTGCTCTGATTTTCGCTCATCTCTTGGAGGCAGGCCCAGGTTCCTGCACACGACATGGACACTCGTGCATGCAAACAGAAGCTTGTCTTCCTCCTGAAGAACACATGGGAGCAGGTACACAGTTTCATGAGCTGTGTCTCATGCGAGAATTTAGTCCTCCTGTGTTCCATTATAAAGAGGAGCCTTTATAACTCATCAATACACTATTATATTCACTATTCTTTACCAGAGTGCACCAAAAACTTCCAGGCAGGCTGGAGAGATAGCTCAGCAGTCTAAGCACCTGACAGGCAAGCACAAGGACCTGAGTTTGATCCCCAATACCACATGCTGTGTTGGCACCAAGCAGCCACCAAAACTGGGCATGGTGGTGCATGCCTATAATCCCAGTGTTGAGGAGGCTGAGACAGGAGGATCATTATGAGTCCAAGCTGCATAGCAAGACTCTGTACCAGATAAATAGGTAAATAAATCTTAAAAAAAAAAAACCTTCCAGGTACCTCTCCAAAGAGACTACAGAGAGGAGGTCCAGCAAAGAAAATTACCACAAGCAGTGGCCCATGTGGCACAGTGTCCAACAATAGTCCAGCTAAGTGATATCAGGTTTAAGTGGCTGTCCAAGGAAACCATGGAGCAAGGGTTCCCACAGAAGGCAAGCAGTGGGCACTGCAGAATATCAAGAATAGAAATAAGCAGGCATATGAAGTAAAGCCAGGAGTGCTTGATGAGACTAAATAAAATATCTCCCTGAGACTCAGAGCATTAGAAAGAATTTGGAAAAAGAAAAAGAAAGAATTTGGTAGCATTTCCCAGAGAACACATTTCCCAGATGGACAGAATTATGAGATTTGGCAAGGCTGAGAATTATACCACCCTCACACCCCAGCCCCTGGGTCTTACCTATTAAGGTACTCTACTCTTGGCCACAATGCCTGGTAGCATATGACTTGAGCCAGGCCAATCAAAAAACTCCACCTAGGGATAGGAGTATAACTCTGTGGTAGAGGGCTTGATTAGCATCAAATCCTGGGTTCAAGCCCAAGCATTGTAGAGGAAAAAAAGAAGACTGGAGTCCAGGTGTGGTACCTGTAATGTCCACACTCGTCAGGCTAGGGCAGGACAATCATTGCCAGTTTGAGGACAACCTGGCTACAACCTGAGTTCAAGGCCGGCCAGAATTGCATGGCAAAACCCTGCTTCAAAGACACACAGACACACAGACTTACACACAAAGTAGAATGTAAGTGGGGCCATCTTGCCTTCCACATGGAGCGCCTATAGAAGAGGATGGTGTCAATGAAGAGGAAGAGGTGAGGGGGTTAAGAAAGTGGGAAAGTCAATTCTAAAAGTGTTTTTTAGTTCTAGATTTAGCTTTGACTGATATCATAGTCTTCCAAAAATTATGAGTCAGTACTTTTCTTTCTTACCTTCATTTAAATTGTATTTCTGTCATTTGTAAATGAATGAGTTACAACCAGTACAGGCAAGAAACATGGAAGAGTTTTGGGCACTCAAGCTACCCAGGTGAGTATTACCTACAATTCTACTGTGACTGGTGTTAAGACTCTTTGGTGCATTACAAAATGCTAAGAAGGTACCAGAGACATAGCTCAGCAGTCTAAGCACCTGCCTGGCAAGTACAACCACCCAATTCAATCCCCAGGACCACATGCTGTGCTGAAATAGGAGGAAACAGGAGGATCACTATGGGTTGTGCAGTGAGACCCTATATCAAACTCATAATTTTTTTTAAAGGCTAAGAGGTGGAGAGGGGAGGGAAGGAGAAG
>PVKN010014472.1:0-19146 GCA_004027915.1 Capromys pilorides | reverse complement strand
GGGGGCCGGCGAGATGGTTCAGTGGTCTAAAGCGCCTGCTTAGGAGGGCTCAGGCAACTGCGGGGACTGCAGTTCGATCCCCGGCACCACATGCTGCGCCAGCGCCACCACCAGGGCAGGCTGAGCCAGCCACAAAATGAATAAAGAAACAAACAAACACAACAAGCAAACAAATAAATAAAATTAAAAAAAAAAAAAAAAAAAAAGAAATTTGAGCCCTAGGAGCCATGTGGTAGGGAAATCCAAAAATGTGTTCCGAGGATAAGCGTGCACCGTTGCCACCTCCAGCTCTTGGGCCCAGAGACAGACTAGCACCGTGCTTGGAGTTTAGGAAACAGAGACGCACCCAGCCAGTGAGTCATCCGCTCTGCTCCTGTCTCCTAAATTTGAATAAAGCAGATGATGCCACCTCCTCGGGCTTACTGGCATTAGATGGAACTTGCAAGGAAAATCTCTTGGCCCGAGGCCTGGCACATAATAGACAGTAGATAAATGTTAGTTGGAGTGGGATCATCATAAAAAGTATGTGCATCCCGCTGGCCTGAGTGGCTGTTTGTCCACAGCCAGGGCTTGTAATCCCTGAGCCGGTCTTCGGCTACCTTTTCAACTGCTTTAACACCTTTGGTCACTTTTTTGTGTGTCCTAGTTTAAATCCATTTACTCCCCAACAAAAGAGAGCTTACATCACTTGTCCACTGAAGCATTCATGTTTTCAGAAGAGCTGCTTTTGCTAGGAAGGTTTCTGAGAAATCATCACTGTTTCTGGAACCAGAGGGAGCTGGGTTGTAAGCGCTGCTATTGTCGTTCTGCAGGCATCTTGTTAACCAAGAGGAGAGGAAGTCCACACTGGCATGTTAAACCTGCTCCCAGGCCAGCTCCTCCCTCTTCCGCTCTACTTACCCATCTCTGCAGAGTCATTTTCAGGTGTTAGCATGACAGATTTGCTCTGATCTTTTCATTCTCTGAGCTTTTTAAATGCCCCATGGAAGTTTTCCCATTCCTTAGCCATCGTACATCCAATTGAGAGGAAATATTGATCAGACCAGCCTGAGGAGCAGCCTCTTATGACTGAGAAGAATGAATTGAGAAGAATGAATGAGCTGGTACTCATTTGCTTCTCTGGACTTGGGTTTCCTCTTTGCAAACCAGGGTAAGATGAGAAAGGATCAGTGGTGCTCCAGGAGTGATGGCATGCCAGGTGCACGGGAGAGGCTGCACACTCCCCACCCCCACAGAGCACCCTGTGTGGTCAGAGCCCATTTTACAGATAAGGAAAGCAAGACTCAGATGAAGAGCATTCCCCATGTCCCATAGAAGAGTCAAAGCCAGAACTCGTGTGCCAGCACCTTGGCCAGTTGCTGATGTGATTTAGTGACTCGGGCCCCTGGGCAGGCAGGAAGGCACTTTCCGAATAAGAGCCCTTTTTCATACACGCCCACTGCCAGGCTGGTGCTGAAGACTTCCCTGCCAGTTCTGAGTGCCTGGATTGTGTGTCTTCAGATCTCTTAGGTAGCGTGTCATTGATAGCACAGCAGGATAAGGAGCAGCCTCAGGAGCCTGACAGTCTCAGTCAGAGCACACATAGCAACAGCAGCTCCTCCACCAGAAGACTCAGGCTACTTACCTCCCCTCATCACTGAAAGATGAAGTGACCCCTGTCAGGTGGGTCACTTCTTTGGTGACCAAAGTGCTCTCTTAGATAAGGATGATCAGTACACAACAGGTGCTCAGGATGTGCTGATGGAATTCAAGGCAAAAATTGAGAACATGGATGAATTTCATGCATCTGAGGCAGAACCTAAGTGTGGGCCTGCATCTGTGGCTCCACATCCCAGCCTCCTCAGTGCAGGGGAAGAGAAAAGGTTCTCTTGATACAGAAAAGCCTGTGACCTATGGAGCAGATGAACGGAAAGCACGCAGGTGTGTTCCCTCACCATGAAAGGCCTCAGTGGAAACCAGTGTCATGGGTAAGGCCTTTTTTTTATTGTATCATCTCTGGCTGCTTTGCTACTGAGGTCAGTAGCTTTTGGGGTACAGGATTTATGGAGCTAAGAGCCATCCCAGAGAGGTATGAGAGAAGTCAGGTGCCCCACATCTGGTTCAGAACCCGGTGGCTTCAGCACCAGCTTGTCGGGCTCTGCTCCCATCACCTCTGACTGGAGCTCTGTGTGGGGCCAGCATTGCATTATTTGCGATGCCAGAGGGAATACTGCTGATATCTTGGGAGGCAGCAGCTTTGCATTTAGTCCTCCAAGGCAGTGTGCTGATAAGCTTCCCCATAGGGGGCCTCTTTCAGGTGCCCCATCCTCTTTGAAGTGCCCCCAGCAGAAAGCAAGGGAAAGTAAAAAGATGGAAAAGAATCAGAGGGCAAGACCAGGCTTAGATCTTCTGTAGAACATCCTGAGGCCTATAAGCCAGGCAGGTCTGCACTTGCAGGCTGAGATTGGAGTGGAGTAAATCATTCCATTGTGTAGTGTCCCTTAGATAAAACTTTTCCGGACAAATTCCTCTGAGCAGGCTGGGTATGATGGTGCATGCTTAAAATCCCAGCACTCAGGAGGCTACACAGGACATCAAAGGCCAGCCAGGGATACATAGTGAGTTCAAGGCCAGCCTAAAGTGCATAGTGAAACCTCTCAAAAAAGACCAAAAAAAAAAACCAAAACAAAACACATTCCTGAGTTTAGAGCCAGGAGACAGTGTTCTCTGTTTAGTTTGTCTCTGTTCTAGGTGAGGAATACATTTTCCCTCTCCTTCTTGCTCTTGGTGTGAAGAAATTTGGAACCAAGTCTAGTGTTCAACTGCTATGCTTTCCTCTGCCACAGAGGCTTAGTAAAATTTTTAGCCCACCCTAATCTCAGTTGTTTTAGTGCTTTTGTGTTCATATATGTGACAGTAAGCTGTCATGGATCCACTTTGGAAAAGCTCCAAAGTGCACAAGACAGACTAATGCTGCAGCATGGGGCCAGCAAGGAGTGCAGGGGGACACAGGCCAACAGCACAGCCCAAGGGAAGGTGCAGAGACCACTGTGCCCAGGGCTGCCCTAACCTAGGGAACTGGAGCCACTGCCTAAGCCACCCCTTGGGCTGGCAGTCCCACAGACCTCTGCTGCCTTCAGGAAATGCCCTCCATGAGGCAAAAAGTTGTGGGGACAGAGCATAGAAGTGCCTGATGATAGGTCTGGGGTCTTTAAATGCTTACAGCGCTAAGGAGACACTGGAGTAGGAGGAAGTCTTTAGTGAGAATTCAACTCCTGTTTTAAGAACCTTTGAAATTTTCCCTGTATAAAGGAATACAAACAGGACCTTTCTCCTGGTGAAGCAGGCAGGACAAGCTAGTGTGTATCAGGTGCTTTCGTGGTATCCAAGGTGCTCAGCATGGATTTGCTTATCCTACTCTGTGATTCCAGTTTGTTCATGCACCCTAAGGAAATGACTAACTAGGAGATGATGGTGAGAATTGGAAACAACCTAAATTTCCAACAACTGGGGAGATCGTGATTCATTCATGGAATAGCATAGTGCACTACTATGAAGTAGTCATTTCAGGAGGCACGATTTTCATGAAATTACTGGATGAATAAACAAAGGTTGTCAAACAATGCAGAGAACAGACATGATGCCCCATGCCTGTAATCACAGTAACTAGGGAGGCTGAGGCAGGAGGATCAGAAGTTAAGGCCAGACTAGACAAGTGAGCAAAACCCTGTCTCAAACTCAAGTAAGTAAAAAGGACCAGGACAGCACCTTTGGGGTGTGAGCCCTAGAACTGCTGGGGTGTTCACTGCTTTTGTGCAATGCTGGAGACTGAACACATGTCAGACAGATGCCCTACTGCTGAGCTATACCTTC
The DNA here is from genome assembly GCA_004027915.1 of Capromys pilorides. Taxonomy (NCBI): domain Eukaryota; kingdom Metazoa; phylum Chordata; class Mammalia; order Rodentia; family Capromyidae; genus Capromys; species Capromys pilorides. The sequence continues at coordinate 15,294 of PVKN010014472.1, read as the reverse complement.
AGCCCCAGTATGAGTTTTTTTTTTTTAAGTAAATTTTCATTTTGTAAGAATTCTAAGGTTACAGAAAAGCTCACTTAGTTTTCCTGATGTGTAGGGGAGTGCTGGGATTATAAGGGAGGCTTAGCACACAGGGGCAGGGCCATTGTGGCATGCAGTGCCAAGGATGGAAGCCCAGTCCTTGCTCTTGTCTCAGCAGGCACTTAGTCCACTGAGCTATCTCACCAGCCCTTAGTTTTTCCTAATGTTGATGTTCTACATAAGATATGTTTGTCACAACTAACAGATTAATAGTGGTATACTGGTATATTATTAGACTCTGATAAGACATTTTTACCAGTTCACTAGTTTTTTCACCTGTGTTCTTTTTTCTGTTCCCTGAGCCAATCCTTTATATCACATTGTAAGTAGTGTTTTGGGGTTTTGTGTAGTCACGTGTGGTAATGAACCCCTGTAAATCCAAGCACTCAGGAGGCTGAGGGAGGGGTATTGCCACAGGTTCAAAGCCAACCTGAAATACATAGCAATAACATGCCTCAACTTTTTTTTTAATTGTGGTACCAGGGATCAAACACTGGACCTTGCGCTGGCCAGTCAGGCGCTTAAGCTGCTGTGCTATCTCCCCAGCCCCTAATTTTTTTTTTTAAATAAAAGTTTGGGGGGGCTGGGCCAGTGAGATGGCACAGTGGTCTGAGCACCTGCTTTGGCAAGCTTAGGCAACCACAGGGTCCGCAGTTTGATTCCCGGTACCACATGCTGCACCAGCCCCACCCCCCCAGGGCAGGCTGAGTCGGCCATAACATAAATGAATAAATAAATAAAGTTCAAATTAATATTTAAAAAAATGAAAGTTTGGGTACATAGAAAAGCATCTAAAGGCCACAGCTGAAAATAATCACTGTGATCATAGCTGAGTGGCAGAATCATAAGGATATTTTGTTTTTCAGTACTGAGGATTGAATGTAGAGCCTTTGCACTGAACTCCATCCCCAGCCTTTTTACTATTTTTTATTTTGTAGTACAGCTCACTAAATTGCCCAGGCTGTGCTTGATCCAAAGTGCAGTTCCTCCTTCCTCAGCCTCAAAGTGCTGGGATAACAGCTGCTGGTGCCATTGCTCCTGGCCGGAGATGTTTAAAGTTTTTAAAGTATCTTCATTCTTCTGTGTTTATTGTGTCCCAGTATCTAAAATGAACAAAGCTTCTGTCTTGAAGCAGAGGCAGCGCCTTATGCAGCCACACTGTGCTGCAGTGAGGCACTCGCCTGTCCTTCCCTGAGACTGTGCTCAGGCGGGTCCACGCCTGTCTGTCCTCTGGCTGCTTAAGTGAATGGGTGAAGTCCAAGAAGCTTATCACTGCCAGCTCCAGAGATTAACTAGTCTTAGCACTCATGTTCAGCTTAACGGCAGCCACAGGTTTATATCTCCTCTGGTGACGCCAGCAGAGGGACAGGATGCTGCTGCAGCTGACAGTCTCTGGACCAACTTTCATGTCTACACTGAATGCGTCACTGGCCATGAGCCTGCCTGTGTCAGTTGGCCAGGGTTAGGATTGCAGGACAGGCCTCCGGATGGCTTCCCAGAGAAGTGTAAGTTCTGGAATTAATGGGGCGGGGAGCAGATGCTGAGCAAGGTAAGCACCTCAGTGCATACCCCAAAGTAGGCATTTTAATCTCTAGTTGTTCTCGCCAGACTATAAGCTTCCTAATAAAAGCAAGACCACATCAGTGCTGTCCATTAAATCCCTAGCACCCAGCATGGGCTTGGCACTGGGCAGGGGCTTAATTATTTAAGTGAATAAATACACTTATTGGTAAATGAAACAGAATCATTTAACTAGGTGGTGTTTAAATCAGGGTGTCTCAAATTGCAAGTAACAGAAAACGTATACTTGTTGGCTCATGCAACCAAAATACCTAGTGGAGCCTGGCAGTCGAGTGTGGCCCAGTAGCACTCCTGAGCCTGCCCTCAGGCTCACTTCTCTTGTGGTAGCAAAGTGACTGCAGCAGTTCCAGATACCACATGTGTACTTCACACCCTCCAGAACAAGAAAGAAAAGAGAATATCTATATCCCAGAATTCCTAGCAGAAGTCCCAAGATTCACTGTGGTCTGAATCAGGTCACTACTCTGTGAGTGAGCCATTAGAGATAGGAGTTGTATACTGGATTAGCACAAATCATGTGTCTCACCCTCAAAGCTGGTGGCAGGTGGTAAGGAAGATGGAGAGAATTTGATTCCTGAAACTGTATGGATCCCCAACGGGAAGTGAGAATCTGAGGAAGGGAAAGCAGTCTGGATCCTGGGAAGGCGAAGCACAGGCTACAGCTCAGTGGAATGTGCAGTGTCTGTGCAGCACAGACAAGGGCTGCAGGAGTTAAAGGCAGCAAGTGAGGGTTGCAGCAACCAAAGAAAGGAAGCTCCCTGGAGAAGGATGCAAGACTGCGTGTGCCAGCCCTGGGGAGCGAAAGATTTGGGTGATGGGTGGAGGTGAGGAGTGGAACGCAGGGAAGGCCACACCTCAGAGAGGTGCCAAGCATTTCCCTATAGTCACCAATTAGCAAAGGCTTCTTTGCTAAACAGATGGAAATTGTGAAAATTGAAGTGTTGCCAGACAGAGTCCCACGAAGTCCCTAAGAGGACAGGTTGGTGAGTGGCATGGGGTGATTAGGCAAAGTTAGAAAGTACAAGGAAACAGCAGCTGCCTAGCAAATACTAGGTCATGAGTTTGATTCCCAGTACAAAAAAGAAAACTCCGGGCAAGGTGGAGCATATGCTTATAATCCCACCACTCAAGAGACTGAGGCAAGAGGATCACTAGTTTGAGGCCAGCCTGGGCTACACAGAAGACTACCTAAAACAGAGAAAGAAGAGAAGAAAGTAAGAGAAAATAGGGAAGGGACTGTAGTTTGAGGAGCTAAAGGAGCATGGCTCTGATAAAGATCGGACTGGCCTGTTAACCAGAGAATGAGACCAGCTCTTCTGCTTTGCCAGGGTAGACTAAGGGCTAGTACTTTTCTTCAGTATAGCATTGTTAAAAGATTTTTCCCTCATGTCTTTTGTGTGTGTGTGAGGTTTTTTTGAGGCACAGTCTCACTATGTAGTGTAGGCTGGCCTTGAACTCACATATGTAGCTCAAGCTGACCTTGAATTTACAGCAAGCCTCCTGCCTCAGCCTCCCATGTGCTGGGATTACAGGTATGTATGCCCAATTTCTTCATGCCTTAAAGGATTTCCTCCCTGTGAGATATGGGTTAGAGGTCCATTCTCACCCTAAGGAATCTTGGCATCCCCCCTGGTATTACAGCACACTTGGTCCTTGAAATAAAGTACGAAGATAAGGGCAGGGCACATTCCATGCATGGTGAGCCAGGGAGGACAGAGAAAAAGAGATGTCTCCATCTTTAGTGGGCAGCTGGTCATGGAGCAAGTCCTCAATTCTGCATCTCTTGTCCCAGGAGGGCACCTGTCCTATTTCACCAAGTGCCCAGCATCACGCCAAGCCCTTGTGCATTATCCCAGAAAATGCTCACTGTATCCCGCAGGTTGACAGCACCACTGTGCCCATTTACAGAAGACCCCACAATTCCACAGTGAATGTGGAAGTTGGGACTTGGACTTGACTTGCCTGGCTCTGCAACCTGTACCTGGAGCCACGGTACTAACGAGCAAAGTGGACAGTGGTCACTGAGAAGCTTCTGCACTGGTGAGGGGAGGGCCCTCATTCAGAGGTCACCACAGGAGTGAGAAAGGATATTTATTACATGATGACATTCTCCCACAATCCTAGGAGACAAGTATTACTATCTTCTCCACCTTAAAGACACAAAAGAGGCCCAAAGAAGTTAAAGTTGTCGGGGCCCACAGCACAGCTTATGCTGTGGCAGGAGAATTACAAATTGGTGGGCAGCCTGGGCCACTTAGTGAGACCTTGTTCAACATTTTAAAAAAGGGTTGGCCTTATAGCTTAATAGTAGAGCTAGTACCACAGTCAGTCAATCAATAGAAATAGAAATGGCTGCGGAGGGCTGGAGAGATAGCTCTGGTCAAAAGCACCTGCTTAGGCAAACAGGCAGGCACAGGTGACTGCAGTTGGATCCCCAGTACCACATGCTGCAGTGCCAGCCCCGTCCTCAGGGTGGATTCAGCTGGCCAAAAAAAAATGGCTGGAGATGTAGCTCAGTGTTCTCTGGGTTCAACTTCCAATACCACCAAAAGAAGTTCAGTAACCTGCATAACTTGGTAAGTGGTGGGTCCTGACTTTGGGCCGAGCTAGCAGCCATCAGGCCTGTGTGTTCTAGTCACTGAGCAATGTGGCCTCCCATCATTGCCGTTCTCATCGCCATAGTGATAGCAGTAATGTGTGTGAACCAGCTCTTGGGGAGCATGTGTTCCATGCTGGTGCTCCTGGTCTAAGCGAGTTGGTTGAAGAACTCTATCGGCATGGAGGCCATTCTGGGGGCCCAAGGTCCCAGAGAGAGGCTGCTCCAGGTCTTGTGTCTGAGCTGTCCATGGGGAAGTGGCCTGGCTCCCTCCCTAGATTGCTGACGGCACAATCTTTGGCAGGGGCAGCCACAGCCTCATGCTCTGTTGGCTGAGAGCCTGGCCAGAGGGACTGAGCCAGAATGGAGCAGGCAGCAGCAGGGCCTGGGCCCCTGGGGCCTCCAGGCACCCTGTCCTAATGCTGGGACAGTGTTCAAGCTGTCACAGCCAGAAATGAGGATTAAACATTAAGACCCTTGAGTTCCAGGCTCTTCTTAGCTGATGACCTTGGAGAAATCCCTCCCCTTCCATGGACCTCAGTTTCCTGGAAGGTCAACTAATATCACTCCCGGCCCTTGACTTTCCTGCTGAATATGACCTATGACTCACTGGACACCTTAAGTGCCACAAGCTAGTCAGCCCTGCCTAGAAACCTGGACCCCAGGACATTTAGAACCTCTCCTTGGTGCCAAGCCCTGCTGAACACTGGGGTCACAGAGAGAAGGCGAGCTGCTCTCTGCCTTGAGGTAGCTTCCAGTTGGTATCAGAGGCACAGAAGTCTGTCATTGCACAGAGAGAAGAGCTTTCTTGAAGCATCGGACTCTGCCGGCAGCAGCTTGGAAGGCTCCCAGCAAAAAGAATGTGGACTTAACCTACCTTGCACTTTCTGGTCAGAGGAGGGATATGTAGCTAGAACAAGCCAGGCCTAAGCACCCAGGCTCAGAGAGGGCCCAAGCCCTTGGACTCGTAGCCCGGTCCACCCCACCTCCTCCCCACCTTGGTGCTAAGGGCTGTGTTATGCCCTCCCCTTCAGAGCACTCCAAGTTCTTCCCACACTCCTCCCACCATGGGCTGTGACTTCTGGGTTTCTCCAGCAGCCTACAGAGGCTACTGAGATGCAGAAAACCCACCAGAGGTGCAGAAATAGTGAACGCCATACTGGCCTCTGGAGAGCAGGCCAGATCTGATCCCTACTGGGAGTGAAGACACATGCTCATGGTTGTGCCAATAACTAGTTATTTACAAATATGTTTGTTAAAAAAAAAAAAAAATACAGGTAGCTGGAGAATAGCAGGGAGCTGAGCTCCCAAGTGGAGGGGAGGTTTGCCTCCGAAAGTGATATTACAGTGTGAACCTAACCGGCCCAGCTTACTGAAGCAGCAGTGGGGAGAATGCTGCCAGGTGGACGGTGACTGGCCCAGTCATCTCTTCAGGAAGGAGAGCCTGGGGCTAAAACTCAGGCCTCTTCTGACTGACTGCAGGCCCACTGCCTCACAGATCCCTTCCATTGTTATTTTTCTCCTCTCTTTCAAATGTCAACAACAAAGAACTTTCATCTGTGATCTTGCTGGCCCCTTGCTGACGTAGGCCCCACTCTCTGCACTCCAAGGTAAACGGAAACCCAGGAAGTCTACAGTAAGTGATTCATCTGTCCGCACAGAAAGCCAGAGCCAAGACAAGAACCCACTTCTCTGGGTTCCAAGATACCCTGGTGAGACAATGGAAGAAAACCACCTTGATTTCCCAGCTTTGGCTCAGGCCACACCATTCTTCAGATGACAGGCTTCCCAGGGACTTTCCTGGAGAAAAACTTCCTGGAAAGATCTGAGAACAGATCCAGAGATATGTTTAACTTGGGGACAGCTCTGTCCTAAGCCTGACAGTATCTAGGGGCCCTAAGCAGCTATCTCCCCAGCCTCATTGCAGCCCAGAGCAGACACTCAGAGCACAGCTCTTCCTGTCCCACCCCACCCCAGTGGCAAACAGGGCTCCATTTGAATGAACTGGGGTGTGGGCCCATGGTGTGCTGGCCCTGTGAACCTCTCCTTTGATCTCTAGGAAATGCAGACCCCACACACACACAAGGTCAGGGAGATGTAATTCGAGCACCATGCCCTCAAGTCCTGAAATGGGAAGAGCTATCTTTGGGCCCTGCGAGAATCTGGGGTCTCCTGCAGAGGAGATTTGGGTTTTGATGAGTTGGGATGCTCTGTATACCAGGGAAGAGCTTCCAACAATGATGTAACTTGTCTGGCAGCAAGCCAGGAGCATTTCAAGTATTTCGGTGTATCCAGGGACATATACTTACTATGTCCACAAAGTTCTTCACCCCTTACATTTCCAAAGCATGTACCCCTTACTTACCTCTTGTGCTCCACACTGATCCCCGCAGCTGCCTTTCATGGTGCTAAAAATTGAAAATGGAAGGAAGAAAAAAAAAAAAAAAAGAGCTGTCCAAGGCCTCAGAGAGGAATACATCTGGAGTAAGATCCAACCCAGCCTGCCCCAGACCTGACTCTTCCCTGTGGCCTCTGTCTGCCCTTGCACTTCTGCCAAACCGGAGGCCCCAATCTCCCCCAACTTCTGCTGAGCCCGAGGCCAAAGAAGCCAAAGAACCAACTGCTAATCCCCAGCAAAGTTGCCCTTCTTGAGAAAGACTGGCCTAGGGAGAGAAAATGAGCTTTAGTCCTGCCTCTGCCTCCTTCCCTGAGTTCGAGTCCCTGGATCTGAAAGTGCTTCATAAACTGAAAAGTGCTGAACCAGCCCAAGAAAGGGGAACCACCACGGTGTTGTATACAGACACGGTTGACTTGGAGCCAGGCACTCAGGGAGCTCACAGTCATGGAGAAGGCCGACACACAGCCCCACAGCCCTAAAACGATGTGAGTGACACAAGGGCCAAGGGGTGTGCCAGGCACTGGGGTGGGGGTTGGGGGGGCAGGGAAAGTGAGGTGGGGAGAAGGGATCACAGAAAACCCTGGGGGGAGAGGTACATGTTGGAGATGGTCCTGAAGATGTGTGAGAGTTCACTGGGCAGACAGAAGAGAAGGCACATTTCAGGGATGGGAACAGCTTATACTAGGCACAAGCTGGCACAAGAGTGGTGCCTGATTGGTGCCACTGGTCGGTGATGGAAATGCCCCTTAGCAAGGCTGGCCAGAGCCAAGAAGGCCTCAAGAGGCTTGTAAGAAGATTCGGAGTTCTCAATGAAGCATAGAAATTCTAACATAGAAAAGTAGCAATTGTACTAACAATTATTACTTCTTTTTTTTATTTAAAAGTAAAGGCCCTGAGTGAGTAAGCAAATTATCTAAGCCTCTGTATTACTCAGAGAAACAAACCAATGGCATCTCTATAGAACTGCATATTTTTGGAAGCCAGTGAGTCCTAAGGTCCACAGGTAGAGTTGAGCTCTTGGCTGCTGCAGTAGGGAAAGAGATTCAGACACCATTTCCCAGCCTGGACTTCTGAGCTGAGCCAGCCAAGGAGAAGCAGCCAGACAGTGACTAGGTTAGTCTGTCAACCAGATAACCAGCAGGGCTTAGGCAAGGAGCTAGCCCCAGCCTCGCTGTCTTAGGCAAGACTCCACCAAACGCTGTATACTCTCTTGGGAGGAGAAATGAGGATAAAAAGCTTCAAAGACATTGGCCCAGCAGGGGCCTTGGCAGGAGCAAGACCATCTCAGCCAGGCATCTGCGCAACTATGCCTGTCCCCCTTTACCATCTGCTCCTCCCTGGAAAACCATTGGAACTGAGAAGCCCTCAACTTTCCCTTCTTTAATTCAACACCATTACACAAGAGGAAAAACCGATCCAGAGAGGGAGAAAGCCTCCCAAAGGCCACTCAGCTGGTCCAGTCCTCTTGCACTCACAAGTAAAAAGTGTGGAGGTGGAAAGTACAGGCTTGCGTGAGGAAGGTGTCTGACAGGTCTCAGAGCTAGAAGAAGCAGGCACAAGAGGCGGAAGTTTCCAAGGGGAAGCCCAGTGGAAGGCCTTGATCCCCTTCAGGCAGTAGAGATCCACTGACTGTTTACACAGGTCCTCGGAGAAGATGGTCCCATATTTATTTCCAGCGAGCACTATGGGGACAGTACCCCCTAGATTCCTCAGGGAGCATGGAAGATGGTCTACACTGCTGTGCTAACATTGGTGACCTTTTTCCTTCCTGTTCAGAATAATTCTATGGCCATCACCCTGAAACTACGGAGGGATAAAAATGCCCATTAAACAGATAGGAAAACTAAGTTGCAGAGAGATGAAGTAACTTTCCCAAAATCACAGCTGGGAAGCAGATCACAAGGCTCCAGACCCTTGAAGCTAACCCCCACCTCATTTTACAGAGAAGAAAGATGGACCCAAAACAGGGAGAGTGTCAGTGAGGAAGCAGAAACACCGTGTTGAATTTCTCTAAGCCACTCAGTGACCAGTCACCAATCCCTCCTCCTACTGTTCCAGATGTTTTCTCATCTCTCTATAAGACTAGGCCTTTCTACTGTCCAACAGCCCAGAGTTTATAAAGTAACTTAGCTTGGCCACAGTATCTTGGTCTCAAGATCATGCCACTGAAGAGCCAGATGTGATGTCAGTAACTTGCTGAAGAGAGGAAAGAACTTCCCTAGTCACCCAGCCAACAATCGGGAACTAACTCCAAAAACTGTTTTCCTGGCCTGGCCCTTGGAGCAGCAGAATTGAAGCTTGGCTGGTAAGACCAGAATCTGGGTGACCCCAGTCACTGGTCTGGGACAGCGAGGTTCTGAGGCCAGAGATGGCAAGGCTGAGGCTTTACAAGTTAAGACATGTCACTCTGTCACAGCACCCCACCAGGAACTTTCTATGACATTGGAGGGTAGGGCGTGGCTACAATATCTGAGAACACACCAGGAGCAGGGGCTTTCCACCCAGATCCCTGCAAAGTTGCTCCATCATTCAGTCTTACCACAACCATTTCCTTCCCTAAACCACTCTCCCCCCGCCAGGCCATGAGACGATCCAGGCTCTCAGCATAGAGTAAATCCAGACTGCTTATTAGCTGTGGCCACACCAGGCCCAAAAATCTCACAGGAGGCCCTCCCATCTGGCTAAGGACATGTGGGAAGCTGACCAGAGCTACACCTCTCTGAGAGCAAAAGTAACACACTCCCAAGCCCTGCAAGCAGTCCAGAGCAATGGCTCCCTTGATCCTCGCAGCTGTCCCTGGGGGAGAAACAACGATCATCAGTGGCTACCAGGAAACTGAACCAGGAAACAGATAAGGAAATAGATCCCAGGGTAAGCCCACGTTTCTGTCCGGGGTGTCTGCTGCTCAGTGGATTAAAAGAGTTGAGTGGCCAACTCCCCAGAAGAAATGTAATTATTTTGTACTGCTAAAAAAAATTAGCCAGGCATGATGATGCTTACCAGCAATCCCAAAACTCAGGAAGCTGAGGCAGGAGAAGTTAAGGTCAGCCTGGACTACATAGTGAGTTCAAGGCCAATCTGAATTACATAATAAGACCCTGTCTCAAAAAAAAAAAAAAAAAAAAAAAATTAAAAGTATTGAAGTCCAGCATGGGGAGACACACCTGTATTCTCAGCATCCTAGAAAGCTGAGGCAGGAGGATCACAAGTTTCATACTGGCCCAGACAGTTTAGTGAATTAGAGAATGTTTTTTTTTTTTAATTAGAGAAATTTCGTCTAAAAAAATTAAAAAAGCTTAGCTTAGAGGAAAGGCCCTGGGTTTGGTCCCCAGTACCAAAGAAAAAAGTCAATGTTAACGTGGCTATCACCAGTGATGGTTTTATTTCCCTTGTGTTTTCGCAACTTACTGCATCAAGCATGTGTGACTTTTAAAAGAGGAAAGAAGTGTTATTTTTCAGCAGTGAACTGTACACATCAAGGACCAGGATGACCTGATCAACCAGAGCCTCAGCAGTTCCTGAGAAAAAGGCCTGGAGTTTTGGTTGCCCTCAGACCAGAGTGAGTCAGCAGGGTGAACTGCTGCCAAAACACCAGGCAAACGCAAACAGTCCTGCACTAGAGAAGAAAATTTCTCCTCCCGCATCTCAGGACCAGTCAGGCCTCATCTGAGGTTCAGCATGCAGAACAGTGGCTCTGACACACAGACCTCAGCACTGCTGAAGGACTTTGGAAAAGAGACCCTGGGAAAAGCCTCCCTAGCACACCCAGGTATGGGCAGGGCTTGAGCAGGGGGCTTTCCCTGGCCAGTTAGTGCGCTTCCTGTTTCTAGAAATGCAGACAGGCTAAAGACTGCTTCTCTAGGGCAGCTGTGGCAATAAACAATTGTATTAGCTGGCTACCTGGCCACAGAGTTTGCAAGACAGGAAGGGGGGAGAAATAGAGAACCAGCTTAGTATCAGAGGACACATGCTAAAACCATCACAGTACATAACTGTGATAACGCTGAGGACAGTTTTCAGAGCTCTTGTTGTGTACCAGGCTCCTCACGCTCAGCACATTACATTGATGCCAGCGGTTCTCAGGCCCGAGCTGTACCAGAAGTCCTTGGAAGGTGCCCAGAGTTTCTGAATCACCGCATCAGGGGTGAGGCTACTCCTCAGGTGACTTTAATGCTGCTGATCCAGAGACTACATTTTGAAAACCACAGTGTACATCATCTTATTTATTTGTCACAACCATTATATGATGGAGGTTCTGTAATCACCCCCATTTCACAACATAGCCATCCTCTGAGGCTCCTCCATGTAAATTACTGTTTACAGCTACTAAGTGGCAGAGCCGAAGTTTGAACCTGGGCCTTTCTGATCCCAGAATTTAAGTGTAACCAAAACAATGAATTGGATTCTAGAAATCGAGCTTCTAATTGAAAATGTGAAATAAACACATATTATCTAATTTAAAAAAAAAGTATTTTGGGGCCGGGGAGATAGCTCAGGGGCACAAGTGCCTGCCTGGCAAGTGCAAGGTCCTGAGTTCAATCCCCGTGGGGGGAGGGGGACATTTATTTATTTATTTATTATTTATTTATTTATTTATTTGGTACAGAGTTTCCTCTCGCAGCTTGGATTCATAGTGATCCTCCTGTCCCAGCCTCCCCAGCATTGGGGTTACAGGCGTGTGCCACTGGCTCAGCACACCCAGGGTTCTAGGACCCACACGGCATGTGGTACTGGGGATCCAACCTTAGTCCTTGCTCTTGCCAAGCAGGCACTTAGACTGCTGGGCTATCTCCCCAGCCAAGAACAAATGTTTTGATCCCTAACAGAGGTTAAAACAATTACTAGTATCCCTGCGGCAGGGAAACAACAAGGTGACCAGGAGTCAGCCCCTCCCCCACATTGGGAGGGGGTTCTAGGTTCTACCACAGTTAAACCCAGGATTTCAACACTCTTCTTACAGCTCTAGGGCCTTCAAACTGTGCTCACTCTTCTGGGACAGTAGTTTTTCCCTTTGTTATGATGCAATTCACCAAGCATTTATTGAGCATCTCACTTAACAGAGCAAGGTATAGGACGATGCAGTTGGCTAAATAATGCCCACTGCAGGAAGTCTCCATGGTCCTAATCCCCAGTGCCTGTGAAGTTTGCCTTATGCAGCAAGAGCATTAGGGTTTGATTTGTTCTATTTTGATGTTTAAAAACACTGAGTCTCTATTTAGTCCAAGCTGTCTTGAACTTGTGATCCTTCTGCTTCAGACTCCCAAGTGCTGGGGTCATAGGCCCATACCATGTACCTGACTTTAAGGGTCTTAGTGATCTATCTTTCTTTCTTTCTTTCTTTCTTTCTTTCTTTCTTTCTTTCTTTCTTTCTTTTTTTTTCCGGGACTGGGGTTCCAACTCACAATCTTGTACTTGCCAGGCAGGCACTTGTGCCACAGAGCTATCTCCCCAGACCCTCTTTTTTTCTTTTTTCTTTTTTTTTTTTTTTCCAGTTCTGGAGTTTGATCTCTAGAGCTTGTGCATGCTAAGCATGTGTTTTATCACTGAGTTACATCCCCAGACCAAGGATCTCAAAGGGAGATCACCTTAGATTATTACCCAACTAAGCCTGATGTAATCACAAGGGCCTTTATAGGAGAGCTTTAAAGATATTGCGTTGGCTTTGAAGATGAAGGGTCACGAGCCAAGGAAAGTAGGTCTAGGAGGTAGAAAAGAGCACGGTGTGGTGGTAGGCGGTGTATGCCTGTGATCCCTGCACTCTGGGAGGCTGAGGCAGGCGGATCCCAACTTAGCAACTTAATGAGACCCTGTCTCAAAATGTAAAAACATAAGAAGTGCTGGGGATGTAGCTCAGTGGAAGGACCTGGGTTCAATCCTCGGTACCTCCAATAATAATAATAATAATAATAATAATAATAATAATAGAAGAGGAGGGGAAAAAGTCAAACAAAGGAAGACCTCTAGAAGTCAAAGGAAGGGAGACCTCTAGAACCTCCAGGAAGAATGCAAACCTCCCATGCTGTGATGTTTGTGTAAGAACTTAGGGGCACTAGTGCCTGGAACATGCTAAGCAAGCACTCCAACGCTGAGCTGCATCACCAACCCCACACCTTCTGGACTTCTGACCTCCAGAACTAAATGGTATAGACTGCTGCCTGTGTGAGTATGTGGACGCACATCCACATTCCCGTGCACACAGCTGTGGCTCTGGATCAGGCAGGGAACAGGAGCCCAGAGGCAGAGAAGGAGCACCTACCTGCAGCCAAGCTAGGCCCGCAGAGGCCACTCTGGCGTTATTTCCATTAAGTAATTTTAAGTAAACAGTGTGCAATCCATTCCTTTGACAAACATTTACTAAGCACTTTCTGTGCCCCTGGCTTTGTGGTGGGTGTGAAAGTGCAGAGAGCTGAGCCCGACAGACTCTCATGGGGGTGGGGCGGTCAGTGCAACACAGTGGGGGGTGGTAGCGGGCAAAAATTCAGTACTTTTTCACGTTCATAATTATAGTAAGTGTCTCTCTGAAGGAAGTTCAGTTGTAAAGGCAGCAGGCAAAGGAAAGGGACATTATCATTTAAAATTATACTTAAAAACCTTAAATTAGGTGGCCAGCCAAATAGCTCATCGGATTAAAGTGCCTGCTTAGGCAGACCCAGAGGCCGGGGTTCCATCCTCAGCGTGCCATGCCAGCCCCACCCCTGGGACACACTGAGCTGGTGACGGAGACTGGACGTGGTGGCACACGCCTATAATCCCAGCTCTTTGGGAGGCTGAACACAGGTGGATCACTACGATTCCAATCTACATAGTGAGACCCTGTAGACCCTTACTAAAATAGAAAAAAAAAATACTACAAATTAGGTAGGCTGGGGCGAAGAATGCAGCTCAGTGGTGCAGCAAGAGCTTAGCATTCACAAGGCTCTTGGGCACAAAAAAAGGAAAAAAAAATATATGTGTGCGTGTGTGTATGTGTGTGTGTGTGTCATAATGATTCTTTTCCACGCTCAGAGCTGAGCACAGTGAATGATCTATGCTACAAGAAGTAACTCAAACAAAGGCTACCTCAAGATATCTGCAGCCGAGGCAGCTCTGCCCTTAAGGAAACGACCTCACGTCCAGGGCTGAACTGAGGTTGGACAAGGGATTTGGGGAATGCTCCTGGAGGCTGCAGGGTAGACTCCGCTGGGTTTTTGTGTGAAACATCCACCGTGTCCGCGCACGTTCCAAGAGGAGCTTGCGTTTATGAAGATGATGCCACATGCTGGAGCGGCTCCTTCGGAGGTCAGTGGGCAGAGAACGCTCTGTAAAGCTGGTGTTAGTTAAACGTGTGCCTGGCGTGAGTCCGCAGGGCAAAACGGGGTCAGTCCTATTATGGAAAAGAGCTGCGGCTGAAAGGACACCTGGGGAGTCTGGGGCTCATCAGGGCCTTCCCAGAGGAGGTGATACTGAATTTCAGTGAGGACAGGTGGGCATAAGCCAGGCGAGACAGGTACAGAGAGATTATTCTGGGTTTGCATGTCGTCACCTGCTGGAGTTCAGGCCTCGCTTGGAAGCCCAGCAGAATGACATCCAAAGCCCCCTATGCTCCCCAAAGGGATGCTGGGACTCTCCTCTTTAACCCTAAGGTCCTTTTTCAGTAAACCTTAAGTACTATTTGACTTCCTCAAAAAATGCTGGGGATTTCTAAAGAATTGAGATTTCTCCTTTATCTACTGCTTCTGCCTGGGGCACTTTTTGTTTTCTGGACTGGTGTGGGGAGGCTCTGGAAGAGTGATCCTAGAACCTTCTCTGGGATTGACTTGCTGTGGGACCATGGGCCAGTTGCTGCTCTCCTGGGACTTGGCTTGTCCATCTGTCAATTGGGGGCTAAGAGCAGGTTGAACGCTGGCAGCTTTGACATGATGGGATTATGGGGAACAGCACCCTATAGGTAAGCTCCTGGCCCCAAGTTCAAGTGCTGCCTCTTCGTCTTTGAGCTCTTGGGCAAATCTTTTTCCTTTCTGGGGCCTCATCTCCTTATCTGCCAACAGTGACCTCTGTTCCAATCCTTTTGGATTGTATAATGATTAAATAACATTATACACATAAATCATTTAGTGCCGTGCCAGGCCTGACAAATGGCAGCCGCTGTCATTATATTTTGTAATAGCTTTGGAATGGAACATGTCGGCTCTGCTGATCAAAGTGACACAAAACACCCGTAGGGCTTATCAACCTCTGCAGACGGTGCTAGAAGATCCTCTAATGGTGTCCAGGGAAACACCCAGAGCTGGGTGGCTCCTCTTTGGCAGAAACTGGAGAAACGCCCCTATTGGGTAGGCGGTACTTGTGCTAACTTGTGGGTAAAAAGACTGCACTGAGATTCCCTCCTGCAAGAATGAGACGGAGTAGTCTGGGCAACCCACGTTAGCTCAGGAATGGAAAGGAAATGCCCTTTGCCCGTAGCTGGTCAGGACAACCTGGGATACGAAAGACAGGAGGACTGAGTCATCCCGAACCAGTGACCTGCCTGTCCTCATCCAAATGCTGACTGCATTGGATGTGTTTACACATCTGCCACTGGTTCTCTCTCTCTCTCTCTCTCTCTCTCTCTCTCTCTCTCTCTCTCTCTCTCTCTTTCTCTTTCTCTCTTTCCTCTTCTCTT
>PVKN010014471.1:0-19166 GCA_004027915.1 Capromys pilorides | reverse complement strand
AATCCGTGACTTTAGTTTTTTTATGTGTATATATGACCTCTATAGCAGTTGGTCAAGAAAAGCAAAATTCTAATTCATATTGCTACAATGTAGCACTCAGCAACCTCACTGGTACATTATCTAGTGCTAAAGATCTAGCCAAGATTAATACAGCACAGTACTCATATTCTCATAAGAAAAGTTTTAGCGCAGCTGTGATGCACAATACTGAAGACCAGATCAAATAATTATATATTCATTGCTTTCGGCCGGCTTAAAATTGATGTAGCTACAGAGCAACTAAGAGAACAATAACATTTCCTCTTAAATGCTAATTCAGCGACAACACCTAAGTATGACTTCAGTATCCAAAGGCTACAGAAATATTCTTTCATCTGTTAAGTCTTACTAAATTCATGGAGTTTGGGGGAAAGTTAAAAGCAGCAGAAGAAAAGCGGGTTGTAATCCTGACACTATCAACCTATTTCTATTTTCAGGTTGGAAGTCGTCTTGTTTGGACATCCCAACGTTAGCATGACGACCACCTCATAGCGGCAAAGAATTAACAGTGCTAGCTAACAATGCTGACCCACAAAAACTCTCAGCATCTTACAAACTTTTTGAAGTTGTTTCCGTAAAGATAAAAGAAATCCAACACAGAAACAAGAACACACACTCGAGCCTCCACGAAGTGGTGCGACAAGGTAAGTAACAGGCAGAAAAACAGCCGGGGACAGTAAATACAGAAAGGTTTTTCAAGTGACATCCCCACTCATATCTAGCTCCATTATGCAGCTGAAATTTTGGCCAAATTTTTAAAGTATTTGTTAAACAGTTCTTGCATGTGACATATGTTTCCAGAATACTTCTGACATTGATACAAGAAATTATAAAACATTTAGAAATGAAAATGTTAAGTCTCGAAAATAACACCGAAGTTCCAAGCTTCTTCTGAATTCATTAAGATGGAAAACATTTGGAAAATAGAATCATTCTGTGTTAAAGTGTTCAAATAATGTACTTTAAAAAAAAAAAAAACAACCAGAAAAATGTAATTGTTCAAGGCAAGGAAGAGGCCGCTCCTCGCACGAGTCGGTCCTCGCGTTTGCTGCCACAGCCGTCACTCAATGCCTCTGCGGTGCTTACCCAACAAGAATCACGTGAATATGAAGTGGCGGCAACTCTTTCTCTCAAAAGCTGTGTAGGCAAGAATTGATCTGCGGTGCGTTAATTCAGGAACTCGGCAGAGAGGCTCCTACTATATCTGGCTGATCTAAACTTGAGCTCATGGTAACACTGCACGAAGCTATGGTAGATGAAAGTGATGGGCAATGCCAACAGAACAATCCCGCTAACAACACACACTCCTCCAAGAATCCTTCCAGGCATTGTGATAGGATACATATCTCCATAGCCAACTGTAGTCATAGAGATAATCACCCACCAGCAGGCTGCGGGGATGCTGGCGAAGTCCTGGTTGGATGCTTCTAGGTCCAACCCATGTTCAAGAAGCTGAGAAAGTGCACTAAAGATTGCCATGGCAACGCAAATGAAGACGAGTAACATAACCATCTCCCGGTAACATCGCTTGAGAGTCAAACCAAGTGTCTGAAGACCAATGAAGTGACGGGCAAGCTTAATCACCCAAAAAATCCTCATCATCCTGAGCACCCTCAGGGTGACCCCGGCCCTCTGCAGTTGGGAGTTCTCGCCCGTCAATACCGTCATCAGCACGGAGATGTAATATGGCGTGATTGCCAGCAAATCAATAATGTTCAGGGGTCTCTTGACAAACTCACACTTGTTTTTGGAGACGATGAACCTCACAATGCACTCCGCGGTGAACCAACCTATGCAGATAGCTTCAATTATCCTGTCAAGAGAACGAAAGAACAGATCATTTCATTTTTAAGCATTTTAATAGCTCTTGGATTTCTTCAGATAGTACTACACTGACATACGTATTCAGTTACTTTTCCAGAAAACATGAAGGACAGACGGCATTACCGACATCATGACAGCCACCAGGACACAACAGAACAATAGTGTTACAGCTCAGGTGAGAACTGAACTCAAGAAAAGCTCTAACTTATGCTATACTATGAGCAACACCGTTCAAATTATTATTATTATTATTATTATTATTATTATTTTATTTGTCTCTAATGCTTAGGAAAAAACTCTCTCCCTTATTTAGTGGCTTGAAATTAACCTCAACTGGGCTAACCACAAAGTGAAATCACACTTACTCCTGGAAGATTATGGTTCACAACTGCTACCGCAGTTAGGTGGGCCAAAAGGACTTTGTTCCTATCAACAGGCAGACAGACCCAAATTTTTGAGGGTTTATTCCTGGTAAATTAGAGCAGATGCAAGATGAGTTTCTAAAACGTGACTCTTGGGGCCTGTGAGATAGCTCAGTGGTCTAAAGTGCCTGCTTAGAAAAGCTTAGGCAACCGCAGGGACCTTGGTTCGATCCCCGGCGACAGAGCTTTCTGTCCAGAGCGAGGCTGCGGTGCAAGCCCCATCCCCCCTACCACACAGGCCAGGGTGGACAGAAGGCTGAGGATTCCTAGCGCTGGAGCAAACCACCACCAGGCTCTTCACCGGACAACAGCTTCTTTTTCTGCAATTATTTTTATGTAGCGTATTTTTAAAATATACGACCGTATAGTGCCTAGAGCTGTATCCACCAACTTTTCCACCCCAATGCGCAGGCTAGAGATAATTAATACTGGCCTAGTCTACAGGAGCCAAGGAACAGGATTTCTGAAGCGGGAGCCACCAGTGGGGGGCCCTGGCCGCCTCGGCCCTAGCTGGCACGGAGTCAGATCTCAGCACACTGTTAGGGAGCCCTGGCCTGCAGGGAGGGGCAATTCAGAGGGAGTGGTAATTAAATCTTCTAAATTCTCAATTATTATTAGCATACGTCGTTCATTCTTTCCACACACTTCATTAGTGCCCAGATCCAAACACCGCAAGTCTGATGGAGAGACATGACAGTCGCAGTAAGAATTACTCTAAATACATTCCACATAATCCAAACTGCACTGGACGTTTCTCTGGAATGTGAGGAAATACCATTCACCAAGGTTCCGTACTATAGGGCTCTGCAGGGCCATAAAGATCAACCTCATTTATTAGCTTTTAGTTTTTGAATAGGAATGCAATCATGTAATTCATATCTATAAATGTTAAAAAAAAAAATCTTGAAAGGTTAAAAAGAGAGAGCCAGGTTCTCCGCTGAGAGTCGCCGCGGTCTCCTGCTTCAACAGTGCTTGCACGGAGCCCGGCCCTCGCCCGCCCTCGCTGCCTGCACCGCAGCAGCCCAGCCCAGCCCAGCCCAGCCCAGCCTCGCCAGCCTCCGCCACGATGACCGCCTGGCCCTCGCAGGTGCGCCAGCACTACCACCAGGACGCTGGCCGCCGCCAATCGCCTGATCAACCTGGAGCTCTGCGCCTCCTACGTCCACCTGTCCATGTCTTACTAGTTGGACGGCGACGATGTGGCTTTGAAGAACTTGGCCAAATACTTTCTTCACCGATCTCTCGAGGAGAGAGAACTGATGAAGCTGCAGAACCAGCGCGGCGGCCGGGTCGTCCTTCAGGATATCAAGACACTAGACCGCGAGGACTGGGAGAACGGGCTGAACGCCTCGGAGTGCGCGCTGCGCTTGGAGCAGAGCGTGAACCAGTCCCTCCCATCTGGAGCTGCACAGGCTGGCCACGGACGAGAACGACCCCCATCTGTGGGACTTCATCGAGACGCACTACCTGGTCGAGCAGGTAAAGGCCATCAAAGAGCTGGGTGACCACGTGACCAACCTGCGCAAGATGGGGGCCCCTGAGTCTGGCATGGTGGGAGTACCTCTTTGACATGCATACCCTGGGGGACAGTGACAACAAGAGCTAATGTCACCAAGACAGCATATGCATGTTGGGGCTACCTTAACCTCTTCTATAAACTGTACCAGAACATCTACTTAAGTTCTTTAATTCCTTCAAATAAAGAAATTTGGTACCTGTCCAAAAAAAAAAGAAAAGAGAGCCAGGGAAATAAGCTCAGCAGTCTAAGCACCTGCCTGTCAAGTCCAAGGATCGGGGTTCAATACCCAGCACTACATGCCGTGCCAAACCAGCCACCAACACTGGGCGTGGTGGCGCACACCTATAATCCCAACACTGAGGAGACTGAGACAGGAAATCACTACGAGTTGGAGCTGTATACCAAATAAGTAAATACATAAATCCTTTTTTTTAATGGCTGGCTGAGCCTGCCCTGGGGGTGGGGGTGGGGCTGGCACAGCCTGTGGTGCTGGGGAATCAAACCAAGGTCCCTGTGGTTACCTAAGCAGGCGCCTTAGACTGCTGAGCCATCTCGCCAGCCCATAAATCCTTTTTTAAAGGTTAAAAAAAGAAACACTCTGGGAGACTGAGACAGGAGGAATGCCAAATGCAAGCCCTGTCTGGATGACTTGACGAACTATAAAATAAAAAGTTTCAGCCACATGGCACAGCGCCAAGTCCCTGAGTTCAATCCTCATTGGAAAAGAAAGAAAAGGAAACAAGGGAGGAAGGACAGTCTCAGGCTCCGCCCATGCCTGTTATGAATCTCGACTGTTATGCGTATGCATGCGTGCGTGCGTGCATGCGTGTGTGTGTGGATTCGCCCCATTCACCCTTCTACACAGACTCGGTCACGCTGTCAGGCCGGTGCACTCTGGAGATCGGTCCCAACTAGAGGTAACAGAGCCCTACCTCTCAGGCACAGTGACACGGCACTCTGCTGAAGGCCTGTACTACGATGCATTTAACCAGTTCACCTGCAGGATATCGAGGTAGTTTTCAACCTCCGATGCCAAAAGCAATGGTGTAATGAATATTCACGTTCCTACACTATTTCATAATAGCACAAATATATCTGTAGGATAAACCTCAGACTTGGATTCTTGTACTAGATTAAAAGCAAAGATCTTGATAAATCTAGCCCAACTACCCCCACAGAGGTTATACTAAATTACCCTCCCACCAGCAACATATGGCAGCGTCTATTTCCCACAGCCTCCCCAGTGTCCAGTACTACTGAATCTGGAGATGGCTGCCAGTCAGATGGATAGAAAGCACTATTGTACTGGGCGCGGTAGAGCATGGCTGTAATCCCAGCTACTCAGCAGGCTGAGGCAAGAGGGTCTAAATTTAAGGCCTGCCTGGGCAACTTTGGCAAGACCCTGTCTCAAAATAAAACAAAATGATCAAATAAAATAAAATGGGCCAGGGCTGAAGCTGTAGCTCAACAGAGTAGCAGAGCACCCTTGGGTGTTGAGTCATCCATTCCTTAAGAAGAAGAGAGAGGGAGGGAAGGAGGGAGGGACAGCATTTGTTGGGCAGAATGGGGAGCATTTTCCCATGCATGTAACAAAGCCTGCTCCGTGACCTGGCTCCTTTGCTCACACAGACCTGAGCCAACTCAGTCCGCTATGGTGACCCTTGGGCTGCACTGTGTCCCATCACTTCTGTCTTCCTCGGCCCACTGTCTTGGAAAACTGATCCAGAGGCTTCATCTAGACATCTGCTTGAAGCAGCATTCAATAAACTGTAGCCTGTGGTCTAAATCTCTACTTCCCAATGTGATGCACGATCTAAGAAATGTTTTTAATGTTTTTTTGGGGTGGGAGAGGTGAGAGATGGGTACCAGGAATCAAACTCAGGACCTTGTGCTTGCCAGGCAGGTGTAGCTGTGCTGCTGGGCTATATTCCTCAGCACTTTGCTATTCTTTTTCTAGTTGGGAGAGAGAGAGAGAAGAAAAAAAAAAAAAATTAGCTGGTGATGTGTGAGAATGTACACAATCCATGTTTTAGTGGCCATAACAGTTTGATCAGAACCCAGCAGCCTCATCCATTTACACTTTATTTATATCTGGGGTTTTTGTTTGTCTGTGTTGCTGCTGTTTTGTTTGGGTTTTGGTTTTTTGAAATGAGGTCTCAGTATATACTCCAGGCTGGTTTTAACCTCACTATCTAGCCCAGGCAAACTCACGGCTAACCTCCTGGTCTTTGTCTCAGGGTTCGGGAAGTTGATCTTTGTAATCCTATGGAAAAGTTACTGGAATCACCACCACACCCAGAAGAACCCACAGGGAGAAGACACAAAAGGATATCGGTAGGTCTGGGGAGCGGAGGGACCCTACGCCCAGCCACGAGGATGGCTATCCAGAACAAAGGCCTCGACCCAAGGCCTGGCCAGGTTTTATTCATTTATGAAGGAGGCGTGGCTAGAGGATGAGTGACTTTGAGAATGGGGAGAAGCAGGTGGGTGCTGTTAGCTGGGCGAGATGGGAGGCCAGAGGAGAGAACCTGCAGGAGAGCAATCTGTGCAACACAACTAAGGTGGCATCTAATGTTTTGGGGTGTGCGCTTCAGCTGTGGGTGTGATCTTCTTTTCTTTTTTGGTACTGGGGAGTCAACTCAACCTTGCGTTTGCCAGCAAGCACTTGTGCCACTGAGCTATCTCCCCAGTGTCACCTTTCAAGCCCCATGAAGTCGGAACCTTCATCTTGAAGTTTGATCCCGGCCAACATCATGGAGCACTCGCGCTTTGTCCCTTCTCATCTGGGTTCACACAAGGGAGCAAGAGGGAAAGGGGCTGGGGAAACCGTGCCTGCTCACCCTTCAAGGAGTCACCTAGGGGGACTTCCACAGCAGCCCCCTGCTTCAGCCTCCTGAGTGCTGTGTAGGCCTGAGCTACCACACCTAGCTTATCGCTGTTTTCATGTTATAACTTGAAGCCGAACAGCAATGAGATTATGTCTCCGTAAACCTCAAGTACTTACGACGTGGCCCTTTACCAAAAAAATATGCTAACCCCTAGTGCAAAGAGGGGTTCTCACCCAGTGTGGGGATGCACACTTGTAGTCCCAGCACTGAGGAGGCAGAAGCAGGAGGATCATCATGAGTTCAAGGCCAGCCTCGGGTACATAGTGACACCTGTCTCAAAAACAAAAGAGGTGGTTCTCAATGTGAGAGTCACAGAGGTGAGGTGGAGGCAGGAGGTTTCTCAATGAGGCCAGCTGGGTAATTTAGGGAAACTGCCTCAAAACAAAAAATAAAATGGGGGGTTGGAAACAGAGTTCCGAGTGCTTGCCTAGCAGGTGTGTCGCCTAGGGAAGGGAGGTCAGGAGCTGGAGAGGAAAAGAAAGCGCTATATATCCTACAACTGCTGCACTGTTCGGGGTAAAAAAACAGAACCCAAGAACAACTATGGTCCCCAACTCCCCTGTGTCTTCATCCCTGCCAGAGCTGTCAAGGAAGCCTTCCTCAGAATTAGGAAAAGAAGCCCTCTGGCTCTCAGATCTGCAAGTCTAAAAAGTGACATTCAGAATCCATAGGACTACAGTGCCAAAATGTCACTATTGTCACAAATTCCTCAGGCCACTGGTTACTAGGGCAATAACCACTAACGGCCAGAAACTAGACATTAAAGTATATTAGCTTCCTGGAGTTGCTATAAAAAAATTACCACGAATTTCACGCTTGGCAGCTTAAACAGGACTAGAGCACTACAGCCCTTCCCTATGTGTTCAAGGCCCTGAGGAAACAGAAGAAGAGAGAAATATGGACAAGGAAATAAATATTTACTTTCTCTTACAAGCCAGAGTCCAGGAATCCAAAACCACTATCACTAGGCCAAAATCGTGGTGGTGGCAGGCCCACTTGCCCTCTGGAAGCGCTATTCCTACCCTCCTCCAGCCGCACCACCCCAGGCTCTGCCTCGGTCACGGCCCTCCTGCGGCCTCTAGGGCATCTCCCCAGCCCCCTTCCTACAAGGGTAAATGCCACGGCAGCCCGAGGACCTTCTCGGATAATCCAGGAGACTGAATTAATCACATGGGCGAAACTCTTTGTCCTCCAGTGTTGGAAACAGAGCACAGGGCCCTGCACACCTGCACACCTGCGCACACCTACGTACATGCTCCAAATGTTATGCATGGGAACAGCCACCAGTTTCGGGGCCCGGGGCCTCAGTATCTTTTTCTGGGTGAGGCCAGTATTTCAGTCTGTCACACAGCCACCAGGAGGATACATCCCATAGGAAAAGCAGCCTAGCCTACTGCCTGGTCAGTCACTGCTGATCCACGACTTCTCTGCTGCATTATTTGTGGTTCTCCCTGTGGTTGGCAGCGGTTCCCCTGTCCTTACCAGACTGACTATAAAAGCTAGCACTTCCATAATCAGAGACAGAAAACTGAGAAAGTCATAAAACTCAGTGGGCTTACAGAACTGGAAGCTATAATTTTCCAATACACAGTTTCAGCAAACATAATGCCATACATCACAAGGAAGCTCATCGAGTACTGTATGTGCTACCCATCTTCCCACCCGCCCTTACAGTTAGGATCCCATGACCAGTTCTGACCAATGAGCAAAGAACAAAATGACTAACATTTCTGGGCAGAAGCAGAGGAGAGTGGGTGTGAGTTCTTTGCCTCTCCATGGCAACCTGGAAGGCCTGACTTCCAAATGGTCTGCTATGAGATGATGGGGACCCTATCATCCCAAGTCCCAGAGGACATGCAGCAGAGTGGACATGCTATGGGACTACAAAAGAAATCTTTGTTATGTTGAGCCACTGAGAGTTCTGAGTTGCTTGTATTTCTAGGTAATAAGCTGGTAGATGCAGTACATTCTGTCCTCAGACAGGACTGCAGGAGCATATGGCAGTAGAGGTCAATGGTCCCTAATCTGAAAACCCTAAATCTGAAACATTCCAAACTAAAACACTGAAATGCTGACATACGTAAAAACTTCCACACCTGATCTCATATGACAGGTGACAGCTGAAAGAAACACAGGTACTTTAAAAATACTGTGAAAATTACCTTCAGGCTATGTAGACAATCATACATAAAACATAGATTTTTGTGTTTAGGCTTGTGTACCATCCCCAATATATCTCACGTGTATGCAAATATTCCAAAATTTTCAAAATATCAGAGGTGTGAAACACTTCTGGCCCCAAGCATTTCAGTGAAGATGCTCAATGTAGCAGAACAGTAATAGTTTTCCCGCACTCACTTTAAACAGAACATAGCAGGTCTCCACCTACAGCTTGGCTCTTCTCCAGCCAGATGTGAGTGATGTCCAAAGGTCCCAGGCCCCTTCCCTCTGCCTGCCCGGCAACTTCATCTATCAAGTGGCGTTGTGAGCCTCCCTTCCAAGGGCCCTGCCAGCTCTAAAATCCTAAGACTATTAATTTCAGGAGGGTAAAAATTTTAATTGTGCCAAAAATACCAGAACATTTTCTGTCTAATTATTTCTACCAGCAGCCAAAGCTGTTCAAATTTTAAAAAAAAAGGAGGAAATTCAAATGATGTGGAATAATCTCTCAGTAAGGGGATTTCAAAGAAGTAGGCTTCTCTGTAATGAGGATCCTGGGGTCCTTCCTGCCCACCCCCCAGTCAGAGGCAGTTTGTGGACTGGAGAACTCAAGCACTGAATCAGTGAGGAAGCCCAGGCATTCTTTTCAAGGATTATGCCAAGTCAGTCTCCAACAACAAACACCACGAAGCCTGCCAAAATCCCCATGTTTCCAAATGGCTCACTCGCCAATGCCACCAACAACTGCTGCAACAGTGAGTACTATTTACTAAGCACTGCAGCAAACAACAGAGCACTCCTGAGGGTTGCAGGAGGATGAAACACAAACAGGAAAGAAGAGCTAAAGAAGAGACTGAGGAGCACTGTCTTTCTTAGGAGCCCCCTCTGATTGCTTGTGAGATCCAAAGACGGAGAAGTTTCTGAATGCGTGGGTAATGAAAATGTCTACCACTTATGACGGAGGTCCTCGGCTGGTTGTGCGGCAGGCTAAGCATGATCCTGACACTGTTTCATCGGATCCTTTTCAAGAATGCTGTCATAGGTGTTTCCCTTAATATAGCACACGACAGATGCTAAAACAGACTGGTAGGTGAACCATCTTTGCCAAAGCGACACAACTAGGAAACTGCTGTATCGCTGCTAACGAAATCCAGATATGCTAAGAAACATTTGACAATCCTAATGAGTATCCTGACAATGCCTGTTGTTATCAGTAAGTGATACATGTTAATATCCTGGTCACCAGGGCTGGTGAGACGGCTTAGCGGTCTAAAGCGCGTGCGTTGGGAAGTTTAGGCCAAAGCGCAGGGACCACAGCTTGATCCCAGGCCCCACATGCTGTGCTGCCCCCCACCCCCCAGGGAAGGCTGAGCCGGCCATAACACAAACAAATATGTAATGTGGTTGAAGAAAATAAAATAAACTTTAAAAAAAAAAAATCCTGGTCACCAGGTATACTAGTAAGAACTTCATTTTTTCAGATCACTGGTTAACTAATTGAAATTGACATTTTTTTTTCAGAAAGAAAGTAAGTGAATGAGAGTACAGTTGTGTAGAACCTTTACTTATAAGACTGTCTTATGTCATTGCTATAGGATGATTGTTCCCTCCAAAACTTGTGTTGAAATTTCACTGCCAGTGCAGCAATACCATGAGGTGACTGGCTCTGTCCCAGTGCTACAACCGGGAGACTGGGTGGGTTATCTAGGGAGTGCGCTGATGATAAAAAAAAAAGAGTCTCACAGAACTTGCTGACCTTTCTGGCACGTCGCGCAGCACCACGGAGATCCCTGCCAGGTGTCATGGTGCTCTTGGACTCCCAGCCTCAAGATCCATGAACAAACTTTTCATCTCTTGTTTATCAGCAGCCCACCTCATAGCCTGGTACAGCAGGAGAAAATGGACCGTGACGGTTCGCATGTAAAAAAAGTCCTTTCTGTAGGTCCTGGAGGACCTCAACAAGAGCTCACAACTTTTAGCCATTGCTAATTACTAGCTGATCCCTCATGATGGAAGGCACTTGTGGGAACAACTCAGAGCTCTACAAACAGGCTAGAAAGAGTGCAAGCGCTCTTAGTATTAATCAATTATCTGTCTCCATGCTCTCCACCTACCAAAACAACAACAACAACAAAAAAAAAAAAACACAGAAATACGCAAAAAGCTACTAACTGTACTGTGTAATATACAGAGTAGGGCCCCCTGGGGTGCACTTTTCATCTCTCCCCGCAACATTTTTATTATGGAGACTTCCCAGCACAGAGCAGATTCATTAATGTTTTAAATATACTACACTTGTGTATCACCAGGTCATCCCTCTATGCATCCATCCATCAATCCTCTATGCAGCTCAAAATAAACTTCAGGGCTGGGGAGATAGCTTGGTGGTCTAAGTGCCTGCCTGGCAAGCACAAGGGCCCAGGTTCAATCCCCAGAACAGCATGCCATGCCCGCCACTAAGACCAAGCATGGTGGTGCACACCTGTAATCCCAGTGCTGGGGAGGCTGAAACAGGTGGATCACTACAAGACCAAGCTGCATAGCAAGACCCTGCACTAAATAAATAAATAAAAATTTTAAGATAAATAAAAAATAAACTTCAGACATGAGTTCACATCCAGCTAAAACAAGAGTACGGGGCCAGCCAAATAGCTCAGGGGATTAGGGCCAGCGGTCCAATCCCCAGGCCTGTTGTGCCGGTGCCAGCCCTGTTCCTAGGATGTGCTAAAATGGCAACTGAGACTGGGAGCAGTGGGGCACCCCTGTACTCCCAGCTCTTGGGAGGCTGTAAATAGGCGGATCACTAAGAGTCCAATCTAGTAGTGAGATCCTGAACATCCTGTAGTTCCTTCCCTAAAAAAATAAAATAAAATACAAAATAAACGTCGGGCGTAGTGGCGCACGCCTGTAATCCCAGCACTTGGGAGGTTGAGGCAGAAGGATCAGTGCGAGTTTGAGACCAGCCTGGGGTGCAAAAGTGAGCTCAAGACCAGCCTGAACTACATAGCAAGACCCTGTCTCAAAAAGACAAAAAATAATAAAATAAATAAATCAAACAAGAGTACATACCATTAACCGGAGTTTAGTATTTGTTTAGCTTTTTTTCTCTCGATACAAACTTTCTATGTACGGCCTAGTGTGGTGGTAAATGCCTCTAATCTCAGCACTGGGGAGCCTGAGGCAGGAAGATCACTAGGAATTTGAGGCCACCCTGGGCTACAGAGCCCAAATTACACAGTGACACTGCGTCAAAACAAAACAACATACCAAAAAACAAAATTGGAAAAGATTTTATATATAATGAAATGCTTAACTCTGGGCATATAAGCCCTGAGTGCTGACAAACACATAACCTCTGTGAGCCAACTACAGCGACGGAGCACTGACATCATCGCAGAGCGGTTTGCCTGGTTCATCTCCATAGCTTCATCCATTCACTTCCCAAATCCACTGGTCGCTTAGAAGAGCTCAAGACATGTTTGTCCAGTACCATGAAGGTAACCCGGATGGACTGCGAAGGCCTGGACGGCCACTCACTAGCCATGGTCTGCTATAGAATGGTGTGCCTGCTATGCAAATCAATATAGAAGTTCCTCAAAAACTAAAATAGGAATGCCATACAAGCCAGCAAACTCCCTTCTGAGCATGTAGCCAAAAGAACTGAAAAGCAAGCGCTTGAACACACACACACAGAGATCTTAGTCACTTTCTCTCCGCTGAGACTCAGTATCGAACACCCACAACTTGAAGAGGTTTATTTTCCCTCCAGGGTTGGCCAACTCCAAAGAAAAACAGCACAGCACAGGAGCATGAAGGGAAAAGCTGCCCCCACACAGCAGCTGCGGAGCAGAGCGCCAGAGAGAGCAGTCTGGGCAAGAGACATGGCCTCCGGGGCTATGCCCCAGTGACCGCCTCCTCCGGCCTGCATCACGGCTGAACGACACCTTTAGCTACAGCGTGCCCATGATTCAGTCACCTCCCCAAAAGCCCAGGTAGGAACGCATGAGGCTTTGGGGATGAATCACATTCTGATCTGGCCAACAAAAGGCTCAAGCGTATCTCTATGCAAAATGCACCGTGTCCATCTCTAAGAGTCGCCAGAGCCTTAACAGTTCCTGCACGGCTGGCAAGTCCCCGTCTAAAGTCTCCCCTGAGACGGAAGGAGAGCTCTCGGCGGTGAGCCACTGAAAAAAAAATTTAATTAAATAAAAAAAAGAAAAGAACACTGACAGCACACAATGCCACAGGGTAAACATTTCCATTCTATAGGGAGAAACAGGGAATAGAAAGGAATCGAACTAAGACAGACCAAAACCCAGCAGACCAAACATTAAATCCTGTAGTTCCATTAAATCAATCAGTGAATCGAACCATCTTACAGTCCATGTTTCTACCCAGGGCAAGCTGTGTTAAGGAACTGTGAACACAAAGGGGCTTAGGTGAAGGGCCAGGCATGGCAGCACACACCTCTCCGCCCAGTATTCCAGGGACTGAGGTCTGAAGACCACGGAAGGTGGCGCTCCCCCACAGTAGCACCAGTTACGCAGCCGCTCTCTTCTTCGTGCACAGAGCCACA
Source organism: Capromys pilorides (assembly GCA_004027915.1). Lineage (NCBI taxonomy): Eukaryota > Metazoa > Chordata > Mammalia > Rodentia > Capromyidae > Capromys > Capromys pilorides. Next base: position 5,738 of record PVKN010014471.1, on the reverse strand, counting down.
CTGCCTGGACTCCTGGGCCTTCTTCTGAAACCTGGGTGGCAGCCTTCCTGGCTCCACCACTCTTGTACGCTGTAGGCCTGCAAAATTAGCACCACACAGATGGTGCCAAGCTATGGCTCAAGCAGAAGCTGGTCCCCCACGAATCGCAGATACAGGAGCTGGATGGCTGAGCACTGTGAGCCAAATCTGGCAAACCAACTCCCTACCTCGCCCTTCTGGGGCCAATATTCTAGGGCTTTCTTGTCAAATGCAAGCTTTATAGCTTTGCATCCTTGAGCCTGTGATGCGTAAAGTCTTGGATATTATTTGCCTCCCCTCAAAGTATCCTTCCTATCATCCAGAAATACAGTATATGGCTTCTTTTTAATGCTCATCTTTTCAGTTACCAAGCTCTCCTTAGACAATCTTACAGATTCCCAACTTTATAGAAGCTTCCTTACTGATGAAACTCAAAAATGTTAAAATCACTTAGCTGTGCAATTTGCTCTTGATTCGAAATGTACTAAAAGCTAAAAGCTGCAACAGTATCCAAGCCCCAGCTTCAACACTGAGCTGCCTTAAAATATCCTCTATCATTCATTCCATCAACATCTTGATCTCGGTCTTCCACAAAGCCTCAGAACATGAACAAAATGTAGATGTATTTTTTGCCAGAACATAATACACGGCCTGGACTTCAACAGTTCTCAACGAGCCCAGTCTGGCCTTTTTCTCAGCCTTCTGGTCCACTGAGCTCCAAACAGAATCTCCCACCAAGCTCACACAGCAGTCTTGAGCTGCTTTTCTAAGCAGCACCTCTAAACCTTCCCTAACTCTTCCCACGCACCAGCTCCACCGGCTTCTGAATCTCACGGTCGGGTAACATCACAGCAAGGCCCTGCCTTCTGGCACCAAAACCTGTCATGGTCATTTCCTCACCGCAGAGACACTATCCCACAGCCACAACTCAAAGGAGGGCAGGTTTGTCTTGGCTCACACTTCAGCCCATGGTGAGCTGGCTCTGAAGAACAAACAACATGGCAGAGGAGAAATTGTGTGCCTCAGGGTGCCTGGGAAGCAGAAAGCAAAGAGAAGGGCCAGGGAGGGAAATATGAGCGCCCACGGCACATCCCTAAGGCCCCGCCTCTAACCAGACCTCACCTCTGACCGCAAATCAGCTACAGTGCCCCCCAGTCCAGTGGCCTTCCAAATCCCCACCTAGGAGCTTGTAAGGCCCCAGTGGACATCTAGATATGAGGCACAACAGCCACGCACACAACAGAACTGTTTGGAAGCTCTAAATTCCAAATGTCTATTGATGAGTGAATGTATAAAGAAAACAACCGTGGCTTAAATGTACAACTCAGTATTAGTAAGCCTTGAAAGGAGAGGGAATCCTGTCACATGCCGTGACATGGGTAAACCTGGAGGGTATTAGGCTAAGTCACAGGAGCCAGGCACCAAAGACAAATACTGCCTAAGTGCACCTAATTGATGTATCTGAAGTTGCTGAATTCACAGAAAGTGGGGAAAGAAAATTATTTAATAGATACAGAGTTTTAGATTTTTTGAGAAAAACTCTGCAGATTTCATAATAAAGTGAACATACTGAACATTAGTTAAAGTAAGATAAATTTTATGCTCTTGATTTTTTACTTCCATCAATACATTATAGGCAGTAGACAAGATTCAAACGCCACACCTCCCTGGAGACTTGAGCCCTGCCCTGGCACTTCAGATTGCTCAGCTGCCACCAATCACTAGACCAAAGACAAAGACAGATTTATAGTCTGTCTTACCTCAAAATATGCAAACTGATTGTTCCTGTCACTGACACCAAGCAGAACCTGAGTAAAACTCAGCATTACAGAGCAGCTATGAAAAGTGGGACAGGCACTGGGGATGCAGCTCAGTGACAGAGCACTTTGCTAACGTGCCGCATCCTCGGACTGATTGATTTTGGGTTTTTTGAGACAAGTCTTGCTGTAAAATTCAGGCTGCCCCTGAACTCACTAGGTAGCCCAGGCTGACCTCAAACCTGTGGCAATCCTCCTGCCTTGGCCTCCCGAGTGCTGGAACCACAGGTATGAGCCACCACACCCCACAGTCCTTAGTTTTATTTTTTTTATTATTATTTTCTTAATATGACAGCCGGCTCAACCCACCCTGGGGGTGGGGTTGGCGCAGCATGTGGTGCCAGGGATCAAACCACAGTCCTTGCGGTTGCCTAGGCTTTCCTAAGCACGCACTTTAGACCACTAAACCATCTCGCTGGCCCAGTTCTTAGTTTTAATGTCCAGCACTATGGAAAGAAAAGAAAGATGAAAAGCAAGTTTTGCTGAAATACGAGCGGAGGACGCAGCTCAGTAGTACAGTACTTACCTCGCGTGCACCAGGTCCTGGGTCCGACACTCAGTATCCTTAAAAAAATCCTATTTGCTGAAAGCTAAGTATTTTAACGGACATCTTATTTGAAAAAATAAAAAAGGGTAATTAAATGATCTATAGAAACATATGACAGCACAGAAAACTATCTGGAACAGTTACTAAATACACATGTGATGTTCACTATACATCCCCCTAGGCACTTACCTGTTGCTAGGACAAAATACCCAACACCCGCAACCTAAAGGAGGAGAAGTTCACATCCTTACCTCCCATCCCACCCTTGTTTTTGAAGCTGGGTCTCATTTAATTGCTGAACTGACCACAGTTAACTTGAATTTGGGGTCCTCCCAGCTCAGCCTCCTGAATGCTGGGGCTACAGAGACTTAAGTAACACCAGCCCTAGAGAGGACATGGTTTCGGTTATGGGCAGCTGGTTCCAAGGCAAAAGTGGCCTGGGGAAGGCCATGGTGGAGGCATGCTGCTGGCCTGCAGCAGCCAGGAAGCAAGAAGGGACAATGAGGGGACACCTTCCCTGTCACTCTTCCAATGATCTGCCTCCTCCAATGGGCACAGCCTCCTAAGGCACAGCTGTGAACTCATCATAGACCAATCCACTGTGCAGTACTGCATGATCCAGTCACCTTCCACCAGCCCCACCGCTGGGCAGGGAGATAGCGCAGTGGCACAGGTGCTGGCCTGGCAAGCACAAGGTCCTGAGTTCGACTCCTGGTACCAAGAAAAACAACCCAGCATGACCAGCAACGAGAAGTATGCTGGGGCCAAGCATACGGCTCAGCGGGGAGTGTCTGCCTGCCCAGTGCAGAGTCCCGAGCTCCATTCCTCATACCCAAGAAACAAAAAAAGCCCCACTTCCGAGCCCCACATGAGATGGGGGTTGTATCTAAGCCATGATATCTACATACAGCGTTAAATACACTGAGTAGTACAGCATCAAAATGTGTAAGAATATAAGGAAATGTTAATCTGAACCTACACACACTAATTTTATTATTTAAAATGGAATAGGATGCTATGATTCAGTGTAGTTTGCATAAAAAAAGAAGAGATCTAAGTTCCTTGAAGGCACTGGCCACAGATTGTAGGTGGCCATTTTTACTCTAAATAAAAACAGCAGATTCTCTCTTTGTACAAAAAATTATAAGCACGAGGGAGAAGACAGCAGGTTGAAAAGGCAGGCGACCTTTGTTGTCTAATGATACACTGTGAAACTCTACGATAAATCAATGTGCCCTACTGAAATTTCTTCATTGATTAAGCGCTAATGATAATAACGTAAGCTATCTGTCAGGCTGTCAGAGAATTAAATCACGCATAGTGCGCTCAGGGTAGGGGTGTGGCTGCGTGGTACAGCACTTGCCTAGCAGGTGGGAAACCCAGGGTTTGATCTCCAGCACCACACAGACCACAGGGAGCTTAGTGCATTGCCCGGCACACAGTGAGTGAGTGCCACCGCGGTGATGCTCACGACAGCTCGCACCCGGGAGCGCACAGCCCTCCCGGCACACTCAGGACACCGGCTCCGACCCTGTCTCTTCCCCAGGGAACAGACACACACCACTGCTTCGTGATGGGAGGTGCCTTCCACATGAGATTCCAGACTCACAGCGGGCTCGGGGCCTCGCTGCAGTTCAGGCTGCTCTGGTCTCACAGTGCTCCTCCTGCCTCAGCCTCCCGAGTGCTGGGATCACAGGCATGTGCCACCCTGCCCGGCTTCTGCATAAATTCTTATCTGCTGGCTGCAGCATACATCTTCAAAGTCACTCACAGGGGCCACTGGCAGGACTGATCAAGCTTAACCCTGCACAGGAGCCCAGACATCTACTCCAGGAATTTAGCCTCCATGTATATTTATTTATAAGAACATGCATGGAAAATGCACTATTTATAATATCCAAGATTAAACACAGACAGCCTATATAATATACGATAATACACACATGCATGTGTGATATCTATGATATAATGAAATATAGGTGTGTACATACACACGCATATGTAACTGCTTCCCTGGCCATAAGCATGAATTATGAGGTCAATTATAAAAATGCATTTTTAGAAGTTATTCCTGCTGGACATGTGGCTTACACTTGTACTCCCAGAGCTCGGGAGGCTGAGCCAGGAGGATCACTATGAGTTTGAGGCCAGCCTGGGCTACATAATGAGCTCAAGGCCAGCCTGAACCATATAGTGAGACCCTGTGTCAGAAAGACAAGAGAGAGAGAGAGAGAGAGAGAGAGAGAGAGAGAGAGACAGACAGACAGACAGACAGACAGACAGAAGAAAGAGCAACTCTGAAAAGACCCAGCCCGGCTTCCTGGATTCCAGGAAGAAAGTGCTGCTAGGAGCCTATGGCTTCCCAGAGAGACCCCATCTCAAAAAGAGACAAAAAGGGCTGGGGAGATAGCTCGGCAGTCTAATCACCTGCCTGGCAAGTCAAGAACCTTGAATCTCCGGTACCGCATGTGCTGGCTCCAAGCTAAGAAGGCCACCAAAAGTGGGCATGGTGGTACACACGCCTGTAATCCCACTGCTGCGAAGGCTGAGATAGGAGCCTCACTATAAGTCCAAGCTGTGCAGCAACACCCTGAACCAAATTAGTAAAAATTTATTCTTAAAAAGAGACAAAATAAATGGAGCCAGCGAGATAGCTCAGCAGTCTAAAGCACCTGCCTAGGCAAGCTTAGGCAACCACAGGGTCCACGGTTCAATCCCCAGCATCACATGCTGCACTAGCCCCACCCCCAGGCAGGCTGAGCCGGCCATTACATATATATATGACAAAATAAAAATAAAAGTTCTTCCTGGGTTGACTCATAGGAAGTTGCTAGTCAAATACCAACAATTCAGTATGCGGTGTATCACATTCTATGCAGTGACACATTCTTCAGAGAGACGCTCTGCCAGGTAAACATTACCCAGCATGCCACCACTGTGTGCACGCGGTCGCCTCAAGCTCATGCAAGCTGGAAACCCGCTTCTTCCTTTATTCCCTTCTGAACTGTTAAATCCTCAACCAGGAGCACGCATTATTTTTCCAGTTTAACAACATTTTTCAAGATAAAGTAAAAAGCATGGCCTACCAGAAGAGCAATCATTGCGCCTGAGTTATCAGCGGCCTGAATCCACGTCACCCCCTCGGTGCCACCAAAGGAAAGGCCGCACCTCTCCACCCACGGCTTTCAGACCCGGAGGCGCAAGGCACTTCCAATTACGTTTCCAACAAGCAAGCGCCATTCAGTAACACACGGGTCATAAAAATCTCCAGCAAATGGTACTGCACCCACCACATGGCCGGCAGTCTTTCCTGTATCTCTGTAAGAGCCTTCTTCTCTGTAACAATTAGTAAACTG